>KK113303.1:112109-129998 GCA_000611955.2 Stegodyphus mimosarum | reverse complement strand
AAGAGACAAGATGTGATTGTGGAATCCGGCTTGACGAAAAGTACTCTTTCTGAAACTACAGTCCCCTTAGAATAGACCTCACACAGTCCTAAACAGGCTGAACGACGTCGCGGTTCGGATCCGTAAGTCATCGAAATCTAAGCCTAAAGTCGTTCATTACGACAGGTTAGCTCCTTACTACGGCCGTAGTATATAATGTAAATAGTATAAGACCATGGTCCTTCTTGTTTCTGAATTTGTAATGATTTGATTTGCATTTAGTATTTGATTTGTTTTAAGTTACTTATTGCAATTATTGTTTATGTTGTATGTTATTGTAATGTAATGTGTATTATTGAATTGACGCTTTAGCTGTAAATATGGCTACCTGTCCAGGGATTGTACTGCCCGGGGCATCCAGTCCTTGGGAAGGGGACAATGTTACGAATTTTGTATTTAGTTAGATATTTTTAATGGAAATATAATTAAAATTGTTTTATTTCCTAGTGCAATGCAGTGCGTGACATATATTAAGAGAAAGCTGTTCCAAAAAAGTAAAAATACAAAGCACGTGCATTTAACATTAAATAAAAGTTTATCTCTGTTATTTAATTTGAATAAATGTAATTGCCGTAACCGTAATTCTATTCTTTTTGCTTTCCAGAAATTGCTAGAATTGTCTCGCACGATTTATATAGCTAACCGCTATTGGCCTATGGCAATCAGTTTGATTTACTAATCAAGACTCATAAAGTCGATATTAGTCGTAGATTGAAGATCACAAGATCACATTTATATAGCTATAAAAGCCGGAGGGAGACATCTCAGTTCAGTTGTTTGCTTAGTTGATGATTGTAGCGAATTCGAGGTGAGATCGGATTAGCTTTCTCTGCGCTTTGGATTGTACCTTTATTTAGCATTTTAGTAGTTTAAAATATAATTACTGTGTGATATTGTGCAAATATCTTTGAGGAAAAATTCAGCATTTTGTTTTATTTCTTGCGATAAGAATAAATTTTATTATCTTTTTATCAGACTTGTGGATTCAATCTATTACGAACCGGTACGCACGCAACAATATATTTATAATAATCCATATTATTTTCGATAAATACTTAATTTCTTATTATAAAGGCAGCAATGCATCTCCAAACCATTTTGCGTCGTGCATAACGTTAGGCAGTAGGTTTTTCGAACTTAAATCTTAATTCGGATTTTGCCCATATTAATTCCTCTGGCAGACCCAAATATATTAAATTTTGACTTTTCTGCAAATATGCGTATATCTTCATAATTGACAGCAAGGTCTTTGGAATACGTATGAGATAGCTGACGCTATAGCTGATAGTGCAGCCACCGAGCCCAACAAACACACACAAGATGTGATGAGTTCCAGGCTCGTATTTAAACACCGAGCTGAAAAATGAGCTCCTGAAAAGAGGGCAACATTGCTGGGATTCTGATACGAGTTCTTCACAAGTATATCAGTTCTTAGTTAGCGGGTGAAAATTATTTATATAGTATGTGATAATGCAGGATCCCTATATGAGTTATTTGAATTGCTTTGGCTTGAGAGAAAATGGCCAATGCGCATGTGGGTGACCGATGATCCAAATCCGCTATGTCCCATTTCAGCCTTTCCCAAATAGTGCTTTTGCTTTTTAAAAGTCGTCTCATTTCAGCCTTTCCCAAATAATGTCGTCCCATTTTTAAAAATCGTCCCATTTCAGCCTTTCCTAGATACTACTTTTTAAAAGTCGTTCCATTTCAGGCTTTCTCGATGAGGTAGATACGTGATATCCCATTTCGAGTTTTCCCGATTCAGGCTTTCCGAAAGCGGCAACAAATATCATGCCTTTTTTTCCCCTTCTGCAACTGTTTTGAACGAGAACATTAAAAATCGCACCATCAAAGATCGTACCTTTCTGTTTTTAATCCTTTCATTAGAGTTGATGGGGAGATTAACGTGGGTGAGTTAAAAACACTTATTTCAGCCCATAAAGATGGCTTATTTTTTGTTTGAATACCACATAGCAACTCTGTTAGGCAGATAGTCGTAAAAAATCAATATTCCCTTATATATGGTTTAGCATTCTTTTCTACTATGAAAGTCACGTTTTTAAAAATCTATTAAATAATAAATCTCTGTTATCAAGAAGTGTAATACTAGTACGATTTACGATTTTCACAATTATTTAGAGCATTACATTTTTTATACAGATTTAATGCTAGCCAGTTCCTCAAATTTGGTTAGCATTAAATCTCCATTAACCATGCTATAGACATGTTTAACCATATTAACCATGCTTGTCTATAGACAACGTTTAGATTCAACAATAATGTCATATGATATGACAGCTAATACAGCAAGCACATAAAAAAATTTTTTTTGTTTAATTATAACTTAATGTTAATGTTATCTTGAGATAGGGCAACATAGATTTCTGTAAAATATGCGTGTAAAAATGTTTAAAAAATTCCGTAATTTTAAGAAAATAAAAGCTAAGAACTTTTGAGGCTCTGGCTAGCAATAAATCTAATTTAAAACTATAAACCAAAGATTCCTGAAAATCATTAAATAATGCTGCTGCTATGGTATAATAAAACTAATTCTTTAAAAATGTGAGTGTCTTCGCGGAGGAGAATGTTGAACCATATGCAGAGGAATGTATTTTTTATGTAAAAAAGCCGTCTTTTTTCGGTTTTTTTATTTCATGCACAAATTTTTAGGAATTATATAAAACACCTGAATTTTATTTTTGAATTTCTACTTTTAAAGCAAACAATGCGAGGGCTTTTCTCTTTTATAAAAATCGATGATCAAACAGCAGAACAGGTTTAATGTGGAATTCGTCTGATACGTCCTCAATACAATTTCAAGCTATGTGATTTGATTTTGTTTTTGACAGTTACTGTAGACGCTGCTTAATGGGATCAGAGTTAATATTATTATTTGGATACTATTACCGAATTGCCGAAATTCCGAAATTCCGCATATTTGAATACGAAAATAGAAAATACTTCGTATATTGTGATCAACAATTCTTTAATATCATCGAAATAATACACTTCTTTTAATTGAAATAAATAAATCATCAAATAAAGTCAAAATAGATTATAAAATAAACCAAATGATAGAGAAATGCTGCCAAATAAAGAATTAAATCATTGAACAGCTTAGTTTTGATTTTAATCAACCATTTAAAATTATGGGGGAAAAAATCAACCTTAGTTTGAAGCAGATTCTGAATAACTCTATAGATTTTGAGGGCGGTCAGACTCAGGTCCCCCCCTTTTTTTTAGTCCAAAGAGATTTGAGTCTTGAAGGACTATTACTTTTGTTTTGGCATTTTGCATCGTTTCACTTTTCAATTTACAACTTATTTTTTTTTCCACGTAGCTTTCTCTTCAAAAATCGTCTGCTTTGCACGGGAAAATAAAAAGGAATTTTAATTACAATTCTAAATAAATAGCCAAATAAATGTGAAATTCGTAACAATATTCTCTAAAACTTTAACGAATTTTTCATTAACAAACTCAATGATTTCAAAAACAGCAATACCAACGTTGTACAGAAAAACATTTTTATCTCCAGCGCGTGAGAGCGTGTACCGAAATTTCTAAAGATATGCTCAATTTAAAATTATTTTGCGATATTGCTGTTGAACTGAATTTTATGGTTTGAGTGCGAAGAACATGGTATTTAATAAATAAAGGTAACACACAAAATGTTAAATAAACGCCCCTTTGGACGTAATTAAAATCTGAAACCTTTCAGATTTTTTTTTAACAAAAACAAATTTTTGGAGAAAACTCTTTTCCTGGCTTTTAAAAAGATATCCTAATTTTTAATTTTACATTTGTATATTCTCTTTCAACTATAGATTCTCTCCAAGTTAAGATTAACTATTCAGCATCTGTCAAATCATTTCTAGAAACGCTATAAAAAATTTATAAATGAACTTTTGCATAAAAAAACATTGCGAACAGTTCTCAAACAAATGGTAGCTTTCTCCTAATTAAAATTCTGTGAAAGTACCTATTTAAATGTTTCTAGTTATGCTTATATTAAATTTGGTAAATTCCATTTTTAATTCGAAGGACATTTTCTTTTCTCATCTCGTTAATGTTATCAACGTAGTCGTGTACAAATAAGACCGCATTAACGACACCCACTATATTTGTTAAAGAAATAAAAAAAAATGTAATTGATGTGAAAGAAAGATTGGAGCAATTTTGTATATTCTCTTCGCGAACACCAGCAGAAGGAAGAAAAAGTCTCAAATGGCACGATTTTTCTTGCTATTTCCAGAAAGCCTTAAAGTGGGAAAAATTGAAATGGAACATCACGATCCCGATCATCACCACTTTGATTGCCCTCCCGCAAGTTTGCCTCAAGTCACTCATGAGAGTTGACAACAAAACTTGCAGAAATGAATATAAGCTTAAACCCATAATAGACTGTCCAAGCACAGCAATGAAAATTTTTTTATTTTCTGGATTAAATCCCCGTTTAACGCAGCAATCTCTGCGTCTGTAATTATCTTCTCTTCTATTTTCATTCGCGTGTTATAAATAATTCTCATTTTTACTTTTGTTGACCTTTAGGCCGTTTTGCAAAAGATAAATTCGCCAGCAGGGCTTAAATGGCTGATAAGCTACCACCTCTGTAGATCAGTTGCCCTGGCGAGGACGCAAAGCAAGGTCAATGGAAATCAGATAACCAGCTTAAGCTGACACACAACAAACTCTTATATAACCAATATTATCAAAGCACGTGGCTGAAAAATTATTAAAATATCTTAAAACGTACTACAGTTCATTTTATGCAAATATAAATTATCGTAATGTTTATTTACATATGTCGCATATAAACGAACGTTAATATAACTGTGTAAAACGTGAATATAACTGTCAGAGTCATATGAGAACTGAGATACAGTCGAATAAATTATGCGAGGGTATGTAAGCTTAATCTTGAAAAATCTTAATATTTTGTAACAAATTAGTGTTTACTTTGACACAATAAATAATAAAATGCAATTTAAAAAAAGTTTTTTTCTACAATAAACTTTTATTTAATAAAAAGGTTATGATTATTAATGCATTAAAAGGAAAAAATAATTTATCATATAGTTCAATGGAATTTTTTTTAATTACATTAAATAATAATGCCCATGGGACGCCCAATACAAGGTTAAAACGACAATGGCTTATTGGTTTAACAATGCAATTAAATTAGTGGAAAATTTTAAAAGATGATGGCTTATATATTTAAAACGGGAATTAAATTAACAGATTTCGTTACTTAAGCGCCCTTCGCTTTTATTATTCGCGAAATAAAATAGTAGATGAATTCTGTAAATAGATTATTTAGTCTATTATTCCCATTAAACAATATGATAAATTGTTTTTCTCCTTTAAGTATATTATTTATTTTAAATCAAAGCTTATTATATAAAAACTTTAATTGTATTTTATTTTCTGTTTTTTAATCTCAGTTATACGTTATGAATGTTGAAATTTTTAGTCATTATCAAAACACAAACAAAAAGCTAATAATATCATGAAATTAAGAACAATAACTGAACGTCATTCAGAGAATGTAGAGACCGCTTTCAATATTCAGCTCCCAAAATTGAATGTAATAACTGTGTTTCAACAAGCATTTTACTTGAACTAAAATGAAAAAACGAATGTTGTCAATTCGTCACTTAATGCGCCAAGACGGCAAACATCCTCATTAAGTACGCCAAGATTGTAAACTGAAAACGCTTTTTCTTCTGTCTGCTTCAGACTGTAATAACACTTTTTTTAAATGTATAAAATCGCTCATTTCAAATTTTTTTGTCAATCTGATTTTAAAAGGAGGCGAAAAGTTTGTTTTATAATCTGTGATAATTTCAGAATTTTATATTCTATACATTTTTAGATGTTGAAATTTTAAAATCATAAACACCAAATAATATAAAATGATCTAGCTATTTTCAAAAATTCGCCAAAAACTCAAATTAAAATTTTCATACCAATTTTGCCGAAAAGATTTTTCTTCCCGCTATATATGGCGCACACAGTAAAATTCTGATATGCATAGTTCGTTCGTTAAACAAAGACATATGCAATATATATATATATATTAAATCTACGTTGTCGTCGACAAATAGTGTGCAAAATTAAACTCAATAGCTTTTTAGGAAGCAGTTTAGAAATTGATGACAAAATTCCATGTATAAAGAAACGCTATGAGTGAACTAAATAAAAGCGTATAGTAAAACAGATTAATTTACATGTACTTTACATGCATCTATGATATATGTCAGTTCTTAGTGTTTTTGAATATTTTGTAAGCTGTTGTTAATTCTTTCCTTTTGTAGTAAAGCTATAAAATTATTATGCTGTTATTGAAAAAAATCTATTTAATAAACGTACGCGTTTGGTTTAAGCACGCATATGGTTATTGCATCTGTTTAAAATTTAACAAATTTTAAAAATGTGATCATTGCAACGTTACAGAATCTTTACAAAACCTCTAGACTGTTATTTTACATTGCGGTGAGCCACTTGCTTTGATACGCATTACCACAACTCGGCTCTAATTTACACTCTATAACAAAACAATCGACGCACTAAGAAGGAGTGTCCGATGGAGACAAAAATTGGTGTATAGGAAGATTATGTACAGAACATGAAACGAATAAAATTTGAGAACAATTCAATAATTTATTTCAGAATTACAAAGTAAAAGCTCAGTAAGCTTTTGACCCAACTCTAGCCTAGATGCAAGCTTCCACACGGCGTGGCATAGACTGATAAAGCTCCCGGATGGTCTCCTGCAATATTTCTTGCCAAATTTGCTCCCGATTGTCGGCCTAAGTCGTCAAGATTCCCTGGTAAATGCAGTCGCCTTCCCATCACATCCCGGACATGCTCGATTGGCGAGAGATCTGGCTGGCCAAAGAAGTGTTTGACAAGCTGTAAAACAGTTCATAGCAACACGTGCTATATTTGCTCTGGCATTATCTTGCTGAAAAATAAGGCCAGGGTACTTCAAAAGCAAAACGGTAGCAAAACGGGTCTCAGAACGTCGTCGATATACCGCTGTGCTGTACGTATGCTGTGACAATCAAAGGGGTCCGGCTATCAAGGGAAATGGCACCCCAGACCATAACTTCTAACTGAGCGCCTGTGTGGTGTGCAATAGTAGCAGGATCGACACGCTGCTCTGGGCGTCTCCAGACACATCTTCGACGATCGTCATGACACAGTTGGAAGTGGGATTTGTCGCTAAAGACCATACGTCCCCAGTCAGCATCATTCCAACCTGCCGAGCCAAGAACCACTGTAATCTGCCTCTACAATGTGCAGGCGTGAGTGGCAGGGGGCCTAACGGTCGGTACGAGTGTAGATTTCGCTCTATCAGCCGTCTGTGGTGGATACTCGTGTGCGGGTCGGACGTCCGGTGGTTGATAGCGATGAATCAGGTGCTGTGACAGCTGACCTGACAATCACTCTGTCCTCCCAATGTGTTGTGACCCTAGGTCGACCGCTACCATCATGACACTGATATCTGCCATTTGTCCACCTATTCTTGCCAGCATCTCCTAATCCCCGCATCGCTTCGACTCATATGACGAACGATTCTCCGATTTGCCCAACCTGTCTCTTGCAATCCAATAATACGACCTCTTTCAAACTGTTACAGTTGCTCGTAATGAGCTCGAATTCTGCGGCGAGGTATTTTTTCAGTCGTTGAAAGGTATCCTAAATCGCAATGCAACAGAAGTTTTTAACAACAGTTCAAGAACAGCTCCTTATATACATCTGCTGGATGCGAAGTTCGACAAATACCAGCGTTACATCTGCTGGATACGTATTGCGAAAAGTTCCAGCGTTACATCTGCTGGATGCCCAGTTCGAAAAGTACCAGCGTTGTAATGGTGAAATGTACATCCTAAGACCATGGTTTTAATAAAAACCACTTTAACACATCATATGGCATATACTTAGCACGTGCTGGGACCATTTCGAAAAATACCAGTTTTGTACATTGGGCGTCCTAAGAACACAGTGGTGTTATTATAACACTGACCACTTCAGCATGTCATGTACAACGTTTTAAATGCACGTAACACTGTCATGAAACGAATGACACGCTTTGTGAACATGTCCTGAACGTTTCGGTGCTGTTCGGAATCTGGTTCAAATTTTGTCGTACGTAAAAAACGTGTCGTCATAAAAAACATATTCCCTAACAGTCAAATCTTTTGCATTTTATTTTTTATAAAGAGTACAAAGCTTTCCTAAACACCGTATTTGCTGGCGCATTTTCCCTATTTTTTAACTGATATTCTAGTCCAAAAATCAAGAGAGGAAAATTATGCGCATAATATAATTCTGAAGAACGCGGTTGCAATAAGAACATAACAAATGAAAAGTAGCCATGGATAATTACTGGTAACTCTAACAAAATTATTTCTTTAAAAAAAATACAATCCAATAAGAATGTGCATTAATAGTAATATTGCATTATCTCACAATTCTACCCGGTATCGGTCTGAGCCGATATCTGTTTTCTTGTAAAGCCCCAGGGGCACTTCACATGAATGAGTCGGTGATCGAAATTCCCAAGAGGTGCATTTGAAGAACGAAGGAAGCCCACCAGCGGCCGAGCGGTAAAGACGCTGAACACTGGTAGTTCGGTCCGAGGTTCGAATCCCGCGAACGGGCTGGCTGGATGGGCGTTTTCGTGGTTTTCCCCATGTGTAACGTGTATACGAGCCAGTTTTCCTTAGAAAGTCCTCCACGAAGGCATCTCTCCCTTTAGGCAGATAGCCCTTGTGTGCTTTGCCATAGTTGAATAATCTAACGTGAAGAACGAAGGAGGGGGCGGGGCGAACAAAAGGTCCAGACTTCGAAAAATCGAACACATAAGCAGTACATAAAGCTACAATTAACTGTATACTAGAAGTAAGGTGAAATCACATTTATGGAAAGTTTCCTAAGGTTGAGAACACTTGCCACGCTGGGTAGCTTAATGAAGAATCTGTATAAAGTACGTTTCAAATAACAGGCCTGTAGCCAGGGGAGTGGCCTGGGAGCGCAGGCACCGCCCCTCCCCACGTCGACGAGTTAAATAAAAAATATAGAAATTTAAAAAAATTTGACACATAAGCACATTTTTTTATCAGACACAGTATTTAAATTTTAATAAATCAGAGAAAATATTTCAATTTCGGTTCATTTCAAACAATTAGCAATTCTATTCTAATTAGCAAGGGTTTCACGTAAAGTTCAACAGCTTTCTTAGTTATAAAATCCGAAATAAAAACTAAGAGCCTGAAAACAGAGACAGAGACAGAAGAAAAAGGTAAAGGAAAAACATCCCCCCCCCGATTTCACGACGCTTAGGATCATAAAAAATATAATCATCTCCGTAATCCTTAGGGGTTCCAAAACTCTCTCTTTCCTCTTCGAATGCGAGGAAGCACACGAGGGCCTTCTGCCTAGATATTGTGTCTATCTAGACCAGTGGTCGGCAAACCGTGGTTCTTGGCTCCTTCAGTGTAGCTTTTCGACAAAATAGTACACGCGAGCGCGCGCAATTAAAAGCAAGAAAATCTTGAAAATACATGGTGCGGCAACGGGCGATTTTGAAACTTTCACCAGCAATAAAATTTATTCACAACGATATAAAAGAAATACAACCTGAATTTATAATGCTTACAATTTATGAGAAATGTTTCTGAACAACTTGCACATATTGCACTGGCATGTTATAGTATAGAATGTCCATCACTAGAAAATGACATCACGTAGGTGGCCTCCATTTTCCTTCACACATTTCCCAAGTCTTTTACGGAAGTTAGACATCGCATTGCAGGATAGGTACTGAACCTCGATTAACTTCCTCCCGAATTCGATCCTTCAGCCTCTGGATGATGTGTGATGGGTCACACAGGAAGATCCCAGATTTCAAATGACCCCAAAGGAAGAAATCACACACTGAAAGGTCAAAGAGTCTTGAAGGCCAGAAAATAAACCCGTTCTTGGAGATGAGATGGCCAGGAAAGATGTTCTGTAGCGCGTTATTGGAAATTCGCGAGATATGACATGTGGCCCTGTCTTCTTGGTAGAATGTGTTTGCAGCCAGAGGAAGATCAGCAATCTGTGGTGCTAGGGAATAGTTTAACTTGTCAGTATAACCTTCTATATTCACAGTAACAGCCTTACAGCGATCACCTGCAAAAAATAAGGCCCAGTGATTCCAAATGGTGGTACGCCGCACCATACTACCACTTTCTGACTGTGAAGTGGCTTTTCACGAAACACTTCAGGGTTTTCACGTGACCAATATCTAAAGTTTTTCTTGTTAACAAAGCCTGGCAGATAAACATTGGCCTCATCGCTTATGATCATATTGTCGCACAAGTCTGGGTTGCCCTTCATGAGTCCCAACAATTCCCGGCAAAACCGCAGTTACTTTAGAAGGTCCTCCGCATTCAGTTTTTGCACTATCTGCATTTTGTATGAGTGGCATTCCAGTTCCTTGTGCAATAGTCACCATACACTGCTATCCGATATTCCAAGTTGCAGGGCATGCTTGCGTGCAAAAACACCTGGGACTTCGGCTGAAGGCTTCTTCCACTCGTGCAACATTCTCTTGCGTGCACACGCGTTTTGCACTTCCATCCTTCTTTTTCACCATATCACCCGTTTCCTCAGAGTTCTATACCCACACTTTGATAGCATGCGTCGACGGGACTGGAGCTTGACATGCGAGATTTTAATAAGCACGAACTAACGCTGCGCGGCCACGCGGTTAGTGGTCGTTGTTTTTTGTAAAACGCCTTCAAGACAAAGCGCATTATTCACTGGTCCACGACGCCATCTCGACTGAACACCGATATCAAAGCTTGTAGTCTAGATGGCACCTCTCCCGTTTACTGGTTTCTAATGTAACTTGCTATTTCCAGGGTTTCGAAATCGTCTGTTTCACTGCCGCCCCCTGTACAACACAAAGCCGTCAAATTTTACACAAGCATGAAAACATATACGCCAATGTTACTCCTAGTACTTCTTTTTTTAACCGATTTTTTCGTTTTGATTATACACCAAATTGTGCTGTCGTAGTAACTGTCATATGCAAAATTTTAACCAATGAAATGCTTTGAATTAATATACCATTTAATGGCAATTTTAACTCGAAACCAAATAACGTAAAAATGAAGTTTATTTTCAAAATATCAGGATTTTTAACTTCTTAGACCTTTCAAATTTAAAATTTTTTCCAGCGTCTGAAACAAAAATTTTCCTAGCAACTGAATTCAGGCAATATAAAATACGTAAACGATAGATGTGTTGCATATAATATAAAAAAACTTCAAATTGGAAATGTCTAAAAACTAAAATCCCAGATATTTTGATACGATATCTCATTTTTACGCTATTTGGTGCATCACGTTAAAAGTACCATTTAACTCGTTTTAATAAGAATTTTACTGATGTACTGATAAATGGGCCATTGTACTGATTTCAGTAAAAATGGTCCATTTATCAATCACAAGATACCACTGTATCATTCATCAAGAAGCGCTTTGTGCGCAGACATTTCCAGAAGAACATTGCAAAGTTATGGAAATGGTGATTCAGATTATCAACTTCAGTATAGCTAAAGCTCTTAATATTCGCCAGTCTAAAGAATTCTTAGTTGAAATGGAGAGTGAGTATGCAGATTTTCTGCTGCATAACAAAGTATGTTGGTTATCAAGAGGAAACGTTTTTAAACGTTTTGCGTCCTTATTAATAGAAATTAAAGCATTTCTCCTTGAAAATGTGTTTATTGTCTAGAACTAACACTTTAAGTGGATCTAAAAATTTTATTTCATGATATACGTTACGTCTTATCTAAATCAAATTAAGCAAAAACTACAGGGAAAAGGAAGCACAATTTTTTTGATGTAAGAATAAGTTATTTCATTTGAAAACAAATTATGTCTTTTTGCCCAAGATTTTGAAAGCGAAACTTTGGTTAACTTTTCAAGCCTGTTGAAGCATCGCCAAGAAAATAATTCTAATATTGACATTTGCTATTTCAAAACAACAGTTTTAAATATGAGAGAAGGTTTTCTCAGTAGGTTTGAGGAATTCAGAAACAACAAAGCGACGTTAGCCTTTGTTAAAAAAAAAAAAAAACACGCTTAATACTACTGTAACAGAATTAAGTTTTTCTCCCTTTAATATTGACATTGGGAACTTTGAAATCTAACTGCTGGATTTTAAAAACAAAGAATTATGGAACTCGAAATTTGAACGTCTTAGCGCTGATAGAGAAGCATTGGAGGTAAACAAATGTGAGCTTAGTTCACAGCACAAGTGGTCCACCTTGAAAGACCTGGAGAAGGAAGATATGTTGATTTTTCAACACATGAAATAGCATTTCTGACTCATATAATCAGCTGAAAACACTAGCTGTTCTTTTCTTATTCGGATTTGTATACTCATGCGAACAATAATTTTCAAGCATGAACCTTCTCAGTTTACTCTTAAGTAAACTGAGAAGTCGTCTTATTGATAAGAACTTGGAATCATGATTAGAATTAAAAACGACAGCATACAAATCTGAGCTACACAATCTTTCCAAGGAGATGCAAAGCCATTGTTCACATTGCTGTTTGTTCGTCGTTATCATGATTTAATTTTTTGGATAACTTACAATTTTATTTTATCAATAAATAGTTCGTTGTTAATTGTAATATCAAGTTTTATTCTGTATACCTATTTAGTTTAAATAAGCCTTAAAAATTGAAGTATTGAGTTAATTTTAGGGAGGGCTGTGGAGTGAAGAAAATTTAGTGTTGAGAAATACATATTTAAGATGGTTTCGACATATAGAGAGGTTAATGATAAGTATTTAAGATGATTTCGACATATAGAGAGGATGAACAAAAGAAGATACACGAAACAAGTATACAAGACAAATGTGAATGGGAGAGTTAGAAGACAATCGACCTCAGAGAACGTACGTCAATCAGATCAAAGACATTCTTAGTAAAACTAGCGTAAGAGTACTCTAATTAAGTGAACAACAATATATCTGCCTAATGTAACTTTTAAGTTTAAAAAATGTGGTTCTCAAATCAATCGTTGAACTGCTGTTGATTTCAATCGTTGAACTGCTGAAAATTGGCTCGGTTGACTAATGAGTTTGCTGACTACTGATCTAGCAGACAGATCTGAGAGCATACCTTCGTAGAAGACTCTTCAAGGAAAAATTGCAGAGTTTGAAGCCTGATTGAACTACCGGTATTCAGCGATCTTAACCACTCGGCCACTGATGTAGTTCTCGTTATCTTGAAAATTTAGTTTGCTGTTTAAGAGAGCAGTTTAGAAATGAGTAAGGAAACATAATTTGCATAAGTTCTTGTTAATTGTTTTTACTGAATTAAATCTCCCTTCGATTTCAGTTACACTAAAAAGCATAGCTGGCATATAAAATTATACTTTTAGATTAAGCAAACAATGTAAGTTTGAATTTATTTAACAAACAATTTCGATTTTAATTTCAAATTATTAAAATATTTTTCTTTCTCTTCTTATTTCAAATTATTATATTGTTAAGTATTTCGTATTTATTTAGCTGTTTATTTAGAATTGTAAATAAAATTGCTTTATTTTCCCGTGCAACGCAGACGTTTTAGGTACGTCGGAAAAGTAAAAATAAAACAGCCCGTGCATTTAATATGAAGTAAATAAATATCTCCTAATTACTGTTGTCATTCACACTATCGAGAAAAATCAAGTTTTACTAGAATATTCTAGTAAATAACTGAAAATCTTATGAAAGCTGAATTAAAGCACCTCATCTCAGTTGTAGTTGTAGCTGTTTTAAGCGAACTGTTTGTTTACTTAATGTGTTATTGATTGTAGCGATTTCGCTGTGAGATAGAACTAGTTTCTCTGTTTTTTAATTGAGTTTTGCTAAGCGTTTGAGATATTGTGATATTGTACGAATATTTCTGAAGAAATATTTCAGCATTTTTATTTATTTCTTGTGGAAAGAATAAATTTTTGTTAACTTTTTAACGACTTGTGTATTCAATCCATAACGAACCCGTATGCACGCAAGAATTTTTGATGTCAGAAGAGGGATTTTTTAATGACAATTACACGAGCAATGGAAGAACAATTAAGGTAGTTTATGGCAGCCTTTGCTGCATTTAAAGAAGAAATTAAAGCTGGCCAAGATTCCGTTAAAGATGAAATGAAGTCTGTTCAGGAATCTGTTAAAGATGAGATGAAAGCAGTTCAAGAAATGATGGAAGCTGGTCAAGAATCAGTTAAAGAGGAGATGAAAGCTGGTCAAGCATCTGTTAAAGATGAAATGGGGGTTGTTCAAATATCTGTAAAAGATGAAATGAAGGCTGTTCATGAATCTGTTAAAGACGAGGTGAAAGCTGTTAAGAAAGAAATGAAAGTTTTGAAAGTATAGAAAACAGAACTGATGCCGTTGAAAACAGAGTTGGAGAAATTGAAGAAAGAGTTTCTGCCGTTCAACACTAAATTGAACACCAAATTGATGAGAAGGTTTCTGCATTTACGAAAAAAGTTGATACTTTGAAGAAATTCGTAGCGACGGCAGGGAGCAATTCGGATCGTTTTAAATTTTTACCTATGCCCGCTAATCCCTTTCTGAAGCTATCTACGTATGATAGGAAGACCTCTTGGCAAGTTTAAAAGACACAATTTTCAATAGTTGCGGATGCTAATGGATGGGATTCCCAAGCTAAGGCCTGTCATCTCGCCGCTTCTCTGATAGCAGATGCAGCAGGTATCCTGCAGATTCTTCCCGAAAACTAGCAAATGGACTTCGAAGCTCTATCCGGAGCATTGGAGCTGCGCTTCGGAGAGAAATGTCTGAAAGACTACAGTAGGCTTCAATTAAAATCCCGTCAACAGAAGCCCACTGAAACACTCCAAGAGCTCGTCACGGATATTGAAAGGCTGTCCCATCTCGTCTTCACGGAGTTCCCGAGAGAAACAAGGGAAATCCTGTCCCTGCAGTATTTCATTGACAGCATCCGGGATCCTGATGTACAGAAAGCACTGCGAATGGCTGATATGAAGGACGTAAAAAGTGCTCTAGTGTACGCCATGAAATTCGAGTCAGCACAGCAAACCACTCGTAGAGACCACCACTCAATCAGAGCTGCTCTCATACAAGAACCGGTGGATAAAATGACTGCTCGCCTAGACGATTTAACCAGAAAAGTGAATGCCTCGGCACGGAATATTGATGACAAGAAACCGACCGTAAAGTGCTGGAACTGCGGTGCTGAAGGGCCCATTCGAAGAAACTGCAGAACACCCTAGGGAACAGATGTTGAAACAGCGCCTATCAAGAAGGAGGGAAACTAATTTGTGGCCATCTCGCGGAGCGGAGTTTGCCAGGTAATGAAAAGCCCCAGTTTAAAGCACTTCAGATTTCTGCAGTGAGTGGCGGCAGTAACGCACTTTTCATCATGGGACACATCAATGGAGTTCCTTGTAATATAACCATCGATACAGGAGCCAATGTTACCATCATTCGAAGAGATGTGGCTGAACAATTGAAAAGCACACTCATCTGGACGTCGACCTGCGTTACCCTCCAGACTGTCTCAGGCGTTAAGTTCGAAATCGAAGGAAAATTAAACGTTAACATCCCGTTTGGAAGTGCCGCTTACCATCACACGGCATATGTAGCAGAAATTACAGACCCTTGTATACTCGGATTGGACTTTCGAAGGAAATGCAATTTCTCCTTGGACTTTAAAAATAACGAACTGCATTCTGCCTCTGAGGACATAACCTTATTCGGTATTATAGGGAATGAAATTTTGTTGTTTATCGATTTATTTTGTCTCAATATGAATGCTCTCCAAGTTATGTCCTTCCAAAAAGGTTTCTACATTCCTAGATCTTCTGTGAGACAAGGCATATTCTTTATAAACTTTACTGACACTGCTTAGCAGCATGGATAAAATTTTCCTGTAATCTTAGTCATACCAGCAGAAAATTTCATAAATTAAGTTATAGTTAAAAACAAATTCTTCAAAACTTTTTGTTATTCATTTCTGGTGCTTTTATATTGGTATTGATAAAATAATTATTCATAGTTACAAATAAAGTAATTTATCGTGTAAAATTTATTAATATATAATGAAACTGGAAAAGAACAACCAAAGAATTTAATGACTGAGCATAATATTGATTATAATAAGAACAAAGGGCGTTAGCCCAGAAGGGCTATTAATTTCGTTTTAGCATTTTGCGTTCGTTCACTATAAATGTCGGTTCACTTTTCAAATTGTTGCCACCAAATATTATCGCCCTGTGTTATATTTAAAAAAATTAAATAATGAAGAATCTTCATAAATGTATGTGTCTCGCAATGTGACAAAACAACGGTACCTAGAGCTATCCAGTTTTGAATAACGTAATCCTCCACCGAATATGGGCATCTGGACCAAGTCCTCATTTGGAATCAAGTCCTCATTTGGAATTTGTTTTATTATCGATTTCATATTTTGTAACACTTTAACGAATTTTTGTTTAACAAACTGAACGATTTCAAAGCCAGCAATGGTAACACTGTACGGGAATTTATATATATTCAGCGGGCGAGATTGTGTATCGGAAAATCTAAAGAAGTGCTCATTTTAAAATTATTTTGCGATATTGTCGTTGAATTGAATTTTATGGTTTAAATTCGAAGAACATAATATTTAATAAATATAGGTAACTCGCAATACGTTAAACTATGCCTCTTTGAGCGTAATGTAAAATCTGAAAGCTTTCAGATTTTTTTGGGGGGGAGGCTTTTTTCCTTTCCTTTATTTTTAAATCTTAATGTGATTTTTTTAATTAGATTTATTATTCACTTTTTGGCAGATGTTGCGATGTTAAACATTTTTTAGCCCAAAGGAACATTAGCTCAGAAGCGCTATTAATTTCGCTTTGGCATTTTGCGTCGATTCACTATAAATGGTGAATCACTTTTGAAATTGTTGTAACCAAATATCGCTCTGTATTACATTTAAAGGACTTAAATAATGAAGAATCTGCATAAACGTATATATATTTCTGGCATTGTGATAAAACAACGATACCTAGAGCCATCGAATTTTGAATAATGTAGATCTCCACCGAAATATGGGAATTCGTTTTATTATCTATTTCATATTTTGTAAAGTATTTATAAGTTTTTGATTAAGAAACTCAACGATTTCAAAGGAAGCAATGGCAACACTGTACGAAAAAAAAATGATCTTGCGCTCGAGACTGTGTACCGGAAATTCTAAAGATATACTCTTTTAAATATTTTGCGATATTGCTGTTGGATTGTATTTTATGGTTTAAGAGCACAGAACATGATATTTAATAAAAGAAGGTAACACACAAAATAAAAAACTCCCTTGAATATGACCATCTCATAATTTTTGCCTAGATTCGTATTTGAAACCAAACAGCTAAAACGATTAAAATGATATAATTTACCTCTCAATTCGTTTTCGCATCCCGCCCCTCCCTACGAGTGTATTAACTTCAATGAATTTTTGCATTTTTTTCTTATGCATGATAGAAAATTTTAACTCGTCGGTTTATTAAACTACGTCTCACATTTATTTCATACAGGAAGTTTTACACCAAATGAAATTATAGTGTCACGGTTTGAAACTATTATATTCGCAATTAAAAAAAATTAAAAAGCGTTTTTAAATTGTTTATCATTAATTACCAAAAGAATATTTCTAATTAGATAAGATTTCTTTTTTTTTTTTTTAATTTTCTTTTAAGATAAGACTGAAGATAAGGTTTCAAATATATTTTATGATTCTTTTTACATTTTTCAAATACTAGTTATAAGATAAT
>KK113303.1:78522-105159 GCA_000611955.2 Stegodyphus mimosarum | reverse complement strand
TCTTGAGTAACTTTTAATGTTTTCTTTTATTTCTGTTTTTTAGTGCTATGTTTTGAATCTCTTGATTCACCTATTTGATTATATGGCATCTTGTAACCTTTAAAAAAAAACACATAAAACCTACATTTTTTTTAATATAGTAGTAAAGTACCATTAAGTATCTACAATATAAAATAAAATTTAGAACTTCAGCAGATTTCACTAACATTAATAATACTATGTGAATACTGAAGTGTTTTTCAAACAGGCTCTGTAATGAAAATCATTTAATCAAAAGAAGCTGCAAGATTTTTTTCTCAAATAACCTGATACTGAATAAAACTACAAGAATCTACCTTTTAATAGAGGTACAACACTTGCACTAAAAAGGAAAACTGGCATTGTTTATAAGATTTGTAAAACCATAGACACAAAAATCACTTCTTTCCTCTATTTTGTTTTTCTAAATTGTAAGGCTATTATTAAATTAAAAACTTTTACCTTCTCCAAATGCATATTCAATTTAAACACTCCTATATCTTAGGTAATATTAACCATATTAGATATTTTCAGAAAGTAACTTTCGTAAAAAATAATTTTTTAGATGCCTTTGTTAAGCAATGATCCACAGTGTGCCGCCAGTGCCATCGATAAGCAAAAAAAAAAAAAAAAAAACCTTTTCTATTATGATATTGCTGGCTCTGCCATGGATAGTGGACTAACGCACTGTGCACTAAAATTCTATTTTTCTTAAACTATGTTATGCTACTCAGAAATTGGGACTTATTTTGATTTTCAATAACTATTTAAAATTCAGCATATTTATTCGACTTATTATAGGTTTTATTTTGAAAAACTTATAGAAAATTTTACTTTATTGATAGAACATATACAGCCGGTGGCTGCCCGCATGTGCCACACACACTCCATGCCTTCTAGGATCGGCCCTGATGGTGCCATCTGGGTTATTGTGTATGTCTGTGAATCATAACTAAAAATAATTTGCAGTTAAAATAAACTCACCAAATGCATGCAGATGCATAACAGAAAAGTACCCATTATTATTGCATAGTTGTATAAGTCTAAAATTAGAGGTGACTGGGAAAAAGGGAACGAAGGTATTCCTAATGTCTTAAAATATTGCATTAATTCAAAGATTTTTAGTTTCTTTCTTTTTTACTTTTCTCCTCAGTTTAACATCTAGTCGATTCCACTTAATCAGACCACATCAGGAAGCGATAGCTTTGGTCTTAAAAACCGGCTGATCCAATTACACGAATATGTCCCGAATTGTAAGATGAGACATGCTATGTGTAGCAAATAGTAAATGTACATGGAAATCGTACTAAAATGTAATTATGACCTTTATTGTGCAGTACACACGTATGGCGAACATACAAACAAGAACTACAGTCGAACTTTTTTCAATGAGAAAATTAATTTAGAAACAAGTTCTAAGAAATTATCTCCATGATACGCAGCATGCGAAGCACAATAAAAACAAGTTATTACCATGTTCCAGTCAACATTTGAAGAACTTATCCAATGTGGTCTGACGCATTCTCTTGATGAATTGCACGTGAACGAAATCGCCACAAACGTCTAAACATCTAATGCAGCAATGGGACTGCCTTCATTTCTCTCCTGCATGAAATACCAATGCAAAGTTTCAGTGCATTTCCTCACATGTGTTGTCACCTGCAATAACTTATTAGTGGCATCATCATCTTCACTTTCTTGGTCTTCCAATGCTGTCGTGTGTTTTGCTGCAATGATTGTAGCATCGTAATCTTATTTTCATCATAGCGTTAAAGCTCGTTGTCGATGGATAAAAATTCTTCGCAATTTTGTACCTGTTAAAGTTCCACATGTCCGTCATCATTTTTACTTTCAATGAGCATGTCCACATCCATCTCCAAAACCAAGTGCTTAAAGCCACAGTGAGAAAAACAGTTCCGAATTGTCTCGCTGCTCACTTTTCACCAGCTGTCGGCTATAAATGTAACTGCTTGTAAGATGTTGACCTTTGCACTGACTTTGCTGGCATTTGACAATGTGGTCAGCAAACTTTCTTCAATTGCTTCAAGGGTGTAATTAACCAACCTTGCAGGATAAAGGGTCTTCAAATTTTTTATGATACCCATGTCCATTGGCTGGACCAAAGCTGTGGTTGTGGGAGGTAGAAATCAGAGGTCATCCACACATTTCTGTTCACACAATACACAACTGGTAAACTGTCCATCCTAAGTCTAAAGCAGCAAGGCTTAGTGCTTTGTCCTATAACCAACACCTTCATCTTGTCCGTTCCTGACATGTTTGAGCAGCACAAGACAGTTACACGTTCCATCACTTTTTTGGAGCCAGAGAGTGCAACATGTTTGTAACTTAACAAGCTGTCTGGTGTAGCACAATAATACAGCCCATTTTCATCAGCATTGTAGATGTCATCTGCTGAAAATTTTTCAAAAAGCTCGGGCAGTTTTGTTGATTTCCATTCTTCAACACTTGCACTATCAGTACTTTCTATCTCGCTATGTGCTTTCTTGAATTTTATGTCATGTCTAGATTTCCATCGAGATAACCAACCATCCATAGCTTTAAAGTCATCGTGTCCCAGCTTTTTAGCGAGTTCTTCTGCTTTGCATTTTAACATTGGGCCACTTACTAGCACAGCTCGTCCAGTAACAATGGCAAACCATTCATTAAGGGCCTCATTGACGTCAGGATCCTTGCCTTCACGCTTCCGTTTTTTGGAAGTTCCTCCTCGTCCTTCACATTGTGCTCATTCTCTTGTTTTATCAAGCACGAAATTGTAGTCTTTGCCAATACGGTAATTTCCACCAACTGACACTGATTGGAGTTTCTTGATTGTTGCTTGACCTTATCCAAGAAACCAGTTTTTTCTGTTAACGTCAAGTCCTGTCATGGCATTTTGGCAGGGGAGACAGGACACACACACACAGTTCACTGACTAAAGTGGTCTGAAGACAGGTTAGTGTTTCGGGGTCAAGAGGAAGGTAAAATGCTTGCCATTCAAAGCTTTGGCACTAAAATTATCCCAAAAGGGTGGTGAAATGATAGCTTTCTCATGTAAACTTTAATCATGATTGATAGGCAGGAATTCCTTTCAGGTGGAGCCAGACATTCTATTGTTCATTACCTCGAAAACGGAGACGCAGTGGAAACAGTAACCTCGCTGGCAGCTACTGGTGGCTCTGTTTTAAGAAGGGTCAAAGAAAATGGTACGCGTGTTCACCTCCCACTGGTTTTGCTCTTGTCATGCACTTTAAGGAATTCCTGACCTTTGGTAAAGCATTCTCCTGGGGAGCACAGCTGCAGATCCTCCCATATGTTGCTGACCACCTGTACATCTGCTGTGCGCTGCCGACTTGTGGCTTTTGTTTCTTATTCACTGTCACATTTTTTGGTCTGATTAAACGAAATTTTGGTCCAAATAAGCGAATAATATTAGGCTTATGTACATAGGATTTGTTTCAGTTCTTTAGGATTCTGTCCGAAAAAGCGGCTGATCTGATTATCTGGTGGTCCAATTAACCAGATTCGACTGTATTTTATTTTGTATTATCTTTTTATGGTAGTTGTGTATTATCTCATCGATTGTTAAAATTGGCTACCATCAAACTATGAAAGTTGGCAGAGATCCCAAAGAATTCTTAAGTAATTGGCACTTCTTTATTTAATAAATAATCTGTTTTCAACCCACTTCATAACATGTGTTTCATCGATTTCTACTAATCTGTTAGGCTCTGCGATTTTACTGGAAGCTCTGTTTAGAACACTCTGAGTAAAAACTTTCCACAAGTATTTTTACCAGTCTCTTATTGTTTTGCCAGACATATTCAACTGACCATATTGGGCCCATTAGTACATACTTTTTTTAATGCTAGTATCCCATTACTTAAAAATAATCTGCTGTATGCTTTTCTGTAGGAAGCAGGTCTCAAAAGTTTAATCATTTCTTACCAAATGCAAGAAAAAATACAGCAGTAACAGTTAATTTATGTCCTTGTTCAGTAAAAAGAAATTGTGGCTTATCGAGAATCAATCAAGGTTGTATCAGATGAATGCAGGCATGTTGTGAATGTGTTATTATATTGCATTTATCCATAACTGGCACTAAATGGCTCTGTTTGACAACAGTTTCATGGTTAATGGGATAATACGTAAATACCCTTTTAACTAATTTTGATTTAAAGTTTAAGAAAGAATGATAGGCTTCTAGTATTTGAAGTAGTTTGCATTTCAATTTTGGTTTGGTTTATATTATTTCAGCAAAGCCTCAAGGGCTTTCTGCCTTCGTGGAGTCTTGAAAGTCTTTATAAGGGAAACTAACTTGTATACACATTACACATGGGAAAAACCACGAAAACAGCTGTGTAGCCAGCCCGTTCATGGATCGAGTCTCGGACCGAACTGCCAGTGTTCCGCGACTTTACCGCTTGGCCGCTGGTGGGCTGCATTTCATTTTTAGTGTGCTACATATGGTGAACTGCATGTTAAATGAACTTGAATATGTCACACTTTGAGTTAAATCATAAAATGTAAAAACTTTTAAAACTGTGTTGTAAAAAGGATTGGATTGTTTTGATTATGGAAAAGCACATGAGCACTATCTGTCTGAGGGGCAATATACCATTACGGAGAAAATTTTTTTTAAGAGGAACTGACTTGTATTCGCATTATATATGGAAAGAACAATTATATAGCTGTAAACTCTCCCAATTTTTATTTATTATATATGGAAAGAACAATTATATAGCTGTAAACTCTCCCAATTTTTATTTTTTTTTTTTTCTTTTTACCAAAGAAAATATTTCTTACCTAGAAACAAATTTATTTAATTAATGAAACTGAAGTTGTCCAAATTCCAATTTACTTGAGCATTCATATAGTGCTAATATTTGTATTTAATTTTTTTTACTAAACTAGTGAGATATAGCCAAGCTGTTGATGGTTTTAGTGATCAAATGTTTTGCCACATATGGCAACATTTTGGTCCAGTTCTTGTATAACTGTAATTAATTTCTATGGGTAACTATAATCGTATCTGGCCCCTATATGTAACTTTAACTGTATCTCCCACTTGGTAATTTTGCAAAATGTAAGGTACTAGAGATTTCTCAGTGGCGAGGGAGAACTCCAGAGAAAGCATCAGTTCCCAGTTTTTAATTCAAAGCCTTTTAGGAGTATTCAGAGGTTGTGCGAGCTTCGCCTTTTGGACGCACTTTGCATAGTGTTTGACCTTCTTATTAATTTGAAGTGTAACTACTGATTGTGTTCTGTGATACCAAGCAGAGCTGTACAAGTTCTTCTGTGAAAAATTCCAGAACTGCAAAATGTTTTTTGGGGGAAAATAAACTTTTTAATCAAGCTATCACTGGTTCTATGCACATTCATTCCATTATGAACCCATATGCACATACCAATATTAATATTGCTAAATTCAGAATTGTATTATAAATAGTTAATAACTTGAATCAAGTGTTATAAAGTGGATTTAAATGAATTTGGAATTCTTTTTAAATTTCATCACCATGCTACATGAAAACCTACTGGAAACTCCTAGGTATTGCATGAGAATCATCCAGTTTTTTATATTTCAAGGTTAGTAGCTGGGACATTAAAATTTCCTATAGCCAGCTGATTCACCAGAATTGTTTTGTGAAAAGACTGATCTAGTGATATTACTCATATTTTATGCAATTTTGCAGATTTAAAATACATGGAAAATTTTAGTATGTGTCTGCATTTTCAGATTTGCCTTTTTATATTGTTGAGGTTTTTGATCACATGTGGCAGTTCAAAAAATTGTATCTCATTAATTAAGAAATGACTCCATATCCATTTACATTATATGATAGTCTGGTTTTTATTGGGAAATTTGCATGTATGTAAATTAAAGTATGTGTGTGTTTGTGTATATTATATAATAAGAAATTTGTGAAGAAAAGTTTATACTATTTACTACATAGCATTATTAGCAACAGCAGTAAGAACACTTTTAATGGGAAATTTGATTTTATTTTCCTTCTCTTTTTGTCTGAATTATGTACATAGTTGCACATACATACACCTAGGCAGAGAAAACTTTTAAATATCATGAGACACCTGTTAAATTATCAATCAAAATCTTTAAATCTTTACGTAAGAAAACTTGTATGAATACTGGAAACCTTCAAATTTTTTCTAAAGGTGACTTTTTCTTTTAAATTTTATAGCTTTTGATGATGTTGATGACAAAATTTTTACTATTGTTAACGTGAAAGTACCTAATTTTGCTTCTCAGTGTCATGTTATGTTTAAAATCAGCAAACATAATTAATTATTTTTTGGTTTAAAAATTATTATGAAATTTCAGCTAAGTATATTTCTTTTTGCAGTGGGAATTTTCTGGTTCGTGTCCGAGCCCAGGTTATGACCAGAGATGATTCGACTGGAGGTTGGGTGCCCATGGGCGGAGGTGGATTAAGCAATGTGTCTGTCAGAAAGCGGATCATCTCTGAAGATGACACAAAACCAGAATATCTCATTTGTGGGAAACGGATATCAGATCAGACGGTAATAATTTCTTAGTATTCAAGATTTTTAATTATAGTGTATAGAGCAAAGTAACTGAAGAGGGGGAATTGATATATTAATCGTGTCATAAACAGTGACTTCAGTTCTCTCCAAAATTGACTTTGCTATTTCCACTGTTTTTCATGGCTGCAAGGCAAAATTCATAATTAATTATTATTTTGGGAAGAGTTTCATATTGCATTTTTATATTACTCATGTCAAATTCCTTTTTTAGAGGATTCGTAAATATATAAACTATATATAAACTATAAACCTGAAACAAATTTTCAAAAAGTGAAGTATAAACTAGTATTGCTCTAAAAATAGCATGTAAAATTATAGATACGAAAGAAAAGCATAAGAATTTTAAAATAAAATAAGAGTAAATCAGGCCAAAAAGTAGTTGTATAATATTGAACTATCAAAGGTTTGACATTGTAATGACTGTCTAAGCAAAGGAATATTTTATTATTAACTTGGCATAATACATGATAGACTTTGAAAGTGTTATGTAATTTTATCTGTATACAGTATTAAAATTATTTCTTTAGAAAATAAATATGTGTCCATTACAATGTATAATGTTGTACAGTAGATTAACATACATTATATAAAAGTTGCACAATAAAGAAATAATACACTGTGTCTTTCAAAAGTGATCTTGCACTTGTGAATGTACTATGCAAAATTTTAAGTGCTTTAAAGTGAAATGATAAAATAATTCTTTTTGAGCATTTATATAGTCTCTTTTCATGTTAAATATGTTTTGCAAAAAAAAGTGATATCCTGAATTTAAAAATTAATATCTTTTAAGAGAAAAATTGTGTCATGATAGATTCATTGAAACTGTAAACAAAATCAGTTATAATAAATGCAGTGTATGAGTTGGGTTCTATTTTGGAGCGAAGTAATGGGTAACTTATGACAAATCATCACACTGAATTTTTCAGTAAATTCTTAGAATGTGTGTTATTTCAATATTTTGTTTTTATGGCTGCTTCAAGGGAGCAAATGCCATAAGAAATTAAATTAATAAATTAGTTCTTAACATCAAATTATAAAAAAAGCTTTGGGGGAGAGGCTAGTTAGAAGGTCTTCCACTCCTCTTACCCTACCATAATAAGAGGATCTTTGGTTCGCCATGTATTTTGAGTGCCTCCTTGCTACACAGACACTTTATAAACATCTTTACTGACCACTGTGGCTTGATGTCTCTGTTTTGAATGTCCTTTGTCAGACAGACACTGTATGCTTACAAACATCCAATGCTTCTCTGAGATTCAAACCTGGCCCCTTGGGCTGGCAATAACCACTATACTAGGTTGCATATATTTGTATCATGTATTTGCAGTATATGAATCAATATGGGACTTCGATCCTGTTGTTTACGATCAGGGATTCTCAATGAGAGGTTATTGGAGAGAATTCCCATAGTTTCGAGGGGTGCGGTTACCTACTGAGTATTTAGTTTTGGTTTAAGAATGTAAAAAACTACTTTTTTTTTTTTCCAATTTTGGTATTTATCAACATTATGTATGCATTTTCTTGTTTAATTTATAAAACACATTAAGAATAATGTAAATTTAAATAAATGTATATGTATTTTTTTAGTTTCAGAAAAGAGGTGGGAATGATCATCTAGCAACAGTGAAAGGGGTGTATGGCCTTTACCCAATAAAATTTTAGGATATTACAGTGCTTCCCAATTTCTGATCTCTTTATATTGGGATTCTGTCATAATCTCAGACCCATATATATATACCAAATACATGCAACTGGTGTTGCTTGTGTTTGTTAAGGTTGCATATTACTTACTGCATATTCATATATTATATATTTCATATTTGCATGCCTCGTACTTAAATATCTGTCAATTAAGAGACTACTACAGTCAGAAAATAACCTTGTAGGTGGAAAAATTCCATGCATTAGCAGTAAAACAAAAAATTTAAGTAATTTCTTTTTTAAAAATGCATAAGAAAATAAAACTCTAAATACCAGAGCAGCCATTGGTAAAATCTGTGGCACGCATGCCAGATTCAGCTCATAATACAATTATCGGTAGTACTCTAACCACTCTACAAAGTTATCAGATAAAGATAAATCACCATCTCTTCTCTGTGCTGTCCCACATCATGCATTTTCTCTCCTTTCGCTTGGTTCATTATGCCAATACACGAGTATCGAGTATGATTTCAGTCAAAAGTAGAATTTAGTTTGATGCATGTTGTGCACTATAGGTTACTTTTTAATTGTATGACATGTTCTTAGTTTTATTTGTTTAATTACTGTGACAGTTTATACCTGCATATTTAATCAAATGGCCACTAAAAAAAGAAAACTTGATGGTCATGGTTTTGTAGACTCTTGGACGAATGAATATGGATTTGTACAACAAAAGAATTGCACTTTATGTGTGTTATGTTGCATGCAAAGTGTACAAATACATTTTCAAACTAAACATCAATCCATATTTCAGAATTCTGATGAGAAATGTGCAGTTATTAAAAGAGCTATTACTGAATATAAAAAACAAGTTACTTTTTTTGTCAAACAATTGGAACCAAACGTAAAATGACCAAATGTAGTTATGTAACTGCTCATTGTGTAGCTACCAAGGCAAATCTTTCACAGATGGTGAATATATAAAGGACACATTTTTAAAAAGTGTTGAAATATTATTCAGCAATTTACCAGATCTATAAACAATATTATCCTGAATTCAAGAAATACTGACTTCTCTGCGAACTCTTTGAAATATAAGTAACTCAGATGGCAGAAAATGTAACAATAAAACGGAATTTTGGAAACAGAATTAGCTACAAGAAACTGTTGCATTTAGCATTTCTCTTGATGAAAGTACTGATGTGAATGATGTTGTGCACCTTACAGTAATTGCATGTTATTGTGACAAAGATCAAGTTTATGAGGAATTATGCAGCTTAATTCCTCTGAACTAACTAAGGGGTATGAACTCCTTGAAAATCATATTGGGCATAAAGTATTGAACTTCCATTGCATAATAAGTCAGGAAAGTTTAGTTGCCAAAATTTCATCACAGTGCTTAATTTCTGTAATGAAACACTTGTTAAAATAGTTAATTTTATAATGCTTCATTCTTCATTGGTACAGAGGCAATTTAAATCTCTTTTAGGAGCAAGAGAAAGTGAGTATGTGGATCTCCCCTTATATAGCCATGTTTATTGGCTTAGTTGAGGTCTTGAATAAGCTCATTATATGCATGGAACACCTTAAAAATTTTCGTAATAATAAGACTCAACATTTTCCCGGATTGAACAATAAAGAATGGCTATGCAAATTGATGCTTCTGACTGACATAACTAAACATCTCAATGAACTAAGGATTGCAAGGAAAGGGCTAAACAGATCTTGAACTTTTTGAATATTGGAAAGGCTTTGCTACAAAATTAAATATATTTTTCCATTATATCAGTACTAGTAGCAATAAATACTTCCCAAACGTAAAGCTCTTGAATATATATATTGATCTTAGATAAAGATGAACTTCAAACCCACACTAAAGCACTTTAAAAAAAAGGCAAAGACTTTTGAAGTTTGTATGCCTGTATTTTTCTTCTTAATCAAACCAGATTTAATAGACCCATTAATAATCCCATCCAGTATGTCAATTTTTTTTACATGTACTCTATTTTCGCTTTTGATTCTACATATCTATGTGAACAAATCTTTTCTTATATGAAAAATATGTTGAATCCTTGAAGAAGTAGTTTAACAAATGAATATTCAGAAGTGTCCAACTGAGAGATTATACCCCTGATATTGCAATATTAAGTTGAGTGGTACAGGAAGAAGGTTTGCTTTAAAATTTTAATTTTTTATTTTACTACGTTGAAGGAATACTTACATTTTGTGTTGTTTACTTTTTATTTTAATAAATATGTGTAAAAGATACATAATGTGTATACAGTTTTAATTTTTTTAACTGTATTGAAGGAATACTTATAGTTTATGTTTATTTTTATGTTAATAAATATCTTTAAATGATGCATAATTAACATGTAATAAAACTCTAAATCTGTATTCTTGACGTCTATTCCCTAACTCTGCATGCAGTGCCATGGGAATCAAATTGTTTCAGATATTTCGTACTGTGCGGCATCCTGCATCATATTGGTAAATTGGTTTGGCACACTACAGCTACAAGGTTGCTGAGCCCTTATGCTAAAATAAAGGATAATAATTGCTCATACTCTCAAACCTGTTTTTTGTGCGGTGCTAGTAGTCATGTTATCAGATTACTATCGCACAATGAAAGACCGCACAAAAACAGATTTGAGTGTATAAGCAAATTTAGCATCATTCATTCTAATGGCCAAAAGTTTATTTTATTTTTAAAAAACTATGAAGTCTCGTCTTCTTTGGTAGCATAAAATGTACAAAACTTCTAAGACCGCAAGTAAATTATAACTATGCCTTGTAAAGTACCACAGAGACTGAGAAAGGTCGTAAAGGACCTTTTTATTTAACTCAAGTAAAAGTTAACAGAAGGTACTCGAGCTTATAAAGTAGCCAGCATTTATGGCTTATCGATCAAAAGTTATACATTTGACTTAACTAAGTAAATATAAGGTTGCGCAATGGCTACTTAGATAGAGAAACACGCAAGTTGGCTCAGACCTAAAATTAGCATGACAAGCCTACTGCCAAGAAAAATGTAATGCCACAGAAGACAGCTGTCAAGAGAATCAATTTAGCAGCACGGCCTTCAGCAAGCAGATGCACTCTGATTCTACCCTCTAAAACCCTTCTTTAAATACTATCTCTTTTGTGCTTCATTTGAATACATGTGAGCTAGAAATTTACATTCTCACAGAAAAATGGAAAATGGGAAGGACAGAAAAGCAAATTAACATAAAATACCTGGTTAATGAAATTAAATGAAAACTTAGAAAACATAATGTATTTCCAATAGTAAAACAGGGTAAAAAGTTTCCATATGGAGCTGCATGTTTTGAATTATAATCTTGAGGTTATTGATGATTTGAAATAAAGTTAAGTTTTAATATATTTGATTATAAATTCTGGATAATGATATTAGCTAATAAAAATTCACAAATGAATTTAAAATAATCATAAGTTTGTTTATAGAAAAAGATCATTGAATAAGGGAAATTCTATGTTAGTACTAGCATATATAATGCTCACTGCATCATATACAATAGAGAACTGCTTAACTCCAAATACTTAGCTATGCAATGAACTCTTTTCTAGCCACCATCTTTGAAAATACATTTTTACTATTAAAATATGAACTACCTAGCATTTGTGTAATCACAAGTAAGCTAGACAAATGTCATATTTTTAAAATTTCGTGTTCTACTGAAAACATGTTGAGAGCTTCTAATTAGCACATTTCTTGCCACTAAATAAAGAACAATAAATAAGTTTTAATGAACTCAAATTTTCATAAGCTATGCTTGCAGTTTCTTGCTTGTAATGATAATTATACTCTTAAAGTATTATAATGTTGCAATGTGTTGTTTTCAAATAAGCAGCACTTCAACTGCAATTTAGTTTCTCATACTAAATATGAAATTGCTCTCAATTCATCCAATAGTTCAATGATCTCAGTGTTCATTTTTTTGACATGTTGATATGCTTTCTAAATTTTCACATTTGTTTGAAGTCCCATTCATGGCCTCGGATTTCAATGTATAGGTATTATGCAGTACAAGGAGATACACATAATAATGCATTATAATTTCAATTGTTTAGAGATATGATGTTGAAACATTTAACCTATCATATATATATAACTTTAACTGACTGTAGTTTTTAAAAATGAAAACAATTAAATTGTATTTTACAGAAATTTAACCAACAAAAACCTGAAATTTGTTTTCAGTTAGGAAAAAATAAATTACAAATGATTTATTTTTCATATTATATTTTATTGTAATGTAGTCTCTCTAAAATGATTCTAGATGATTTTGGTTTTCTAAGGAGTTGGTGGCTTAGATAAGTAGTGTTGAATGCTGAAGTTTATTTAGTGTTTAGAATTACTGCCATCATTCATAGGTGCTTCTATGAAAGGGCTTAGTACATGTTTGAATTGGATATAAATTAAATCAATTTTGCTGCCGTCAAAAGCCTGCCATCCCTTGAAAATGCATGTATTGAAGCATGAGTAGAGCAGAACTTGGGCTGAGAAGATCAGAAAGCAACACAATGGTTATTCAACTCTTTTTATGCATAAGTAATTTCTTGGCTTTAGAATTTGAGCTATTTGTTGATGCTGGAACTTTTGTTGGTGTCATCAAGTTTTCATGCAGGAATTCCTATGGGGTTCCAACAGTATTGGCATGTTACAGGAAAGGAAAATTATAGAAGTACTATAGAACCATCAGAAATGACAGCAAAGAGATGAAATTCAGATGAGGCGGATGGAGGTAAGACTACAGAACACATGCACATAGATCACAGTTAGTTAGCCATGCTGAATCCAGTTATGTAGCAGATCTTAATGACATCATTTTTCAGCTCTGTGACAAATAGGAAATTTCAGGAGTAATACTGTAAAATTTGAAAATAATATATTGCTTTAAAACAACAATTGAAATTAGTAATGAGACAAATGAATCAGAATATAAAATATGAAACATCAGTTGAATTTGGCGAAGGTCGTATTAGATCTTGTAACTGCAAGTTGATTTTTGACCTTTTTGGTCTCGTGGCATACTCTATGCTCGGTATTGTGAACCAACGACTTCTGTTTAATACTTTAATGCCAATAGTTGCCAAAAGAGATTGCCTGTGAAGTGTGTTGTTTGTCCGACTGATGCTGCCATTGAGAACAAAACTCGTAACTTCTTGTTCTGCAACTTGATGCTTTTACTGTCCACACCAAAAACAGTTGTCTCTGGCATAAGTGGTAAATTGCTTGTCTTTTATTGCCAACACTTATAATGCACCTACATGAGCAGGGTTTATTCACAAAGATTTGAAAACGTGCTCACGTGTGTTTGTGCAATGTAATGCAGTACAACAACCACTACAACTACTTTACGATGGGACTTTTAAAATGCTCAAACACTGTGCAAAAGTTTTCAGATTATCCATTCACAGGAAAATAGTGTCAGTCTCAACTGACCGTGTGAAACCAGTATTCGTGTCTAATTGGACATGGATGTTTGCTCTTCTGATACTTCTGCTGATCACACCCAACAAAATATTTGCAAACATGCAGTTCCCAGAACTTTTGCATTGCATTTGAGCAATGGTACTGAAAGGGAAGTATGCAACACACGAGACAGTGATAACAAATTCATGTGTGCATCTCCTCCGCAGTCTTCAGGCTGTTATAAGGTGTGAGGCAATACACTCTTGACATTGCAGGAGCAATAATTTGTTTAGTAATGCCTCCACCTAATATTACAAGAGTCATAACTTTGTGACTATTGTCAAGAGATTTTAGCAGTCTGCTTTCAATTTTAACTGTCTGTCAAGGAAGGCCTTTCGAATGCAAGGTCCTAAAAAACCAATGACTCTTTAGATCCTACGATATCATCTTCAACTGTAACAAATCAGACAATGTACAACGAAAAAATTAAAAGGGTGTGACTTTATTCAGTGTGCAAACTGTTTCAGACCCAATCCTTTAGAGTAATAAATATTATAAAATTCAGATTTCCCTATGAAATTTATTTAAACTTTTTTTTTTTTTAACCCTAGATGGTTTTAAGTTGCACTATAAAAAGAGACTTCCAATATAATAAAGTGATGCCCACTTTTCATCACTGGAAAACAGGAGATAAGAAGTTTGGTCTTACCTTCCAAACTGCTGCTGATGCGAGAGCCTTTGATAAAGGCGTGCGGACAGCTGTGGAAGATCTTTTGGAAGGTATGATATTTTTGTTAATTATTAATTTACTTACTTAATTAATTTTTGTTAATTAATAATATTATTTGTTTATTAAGTTATATATGAGTATATTATTTGCCATTGAAAATTTCTTTAAAGGAAAGGTTAGAGATCAATGATTTGCACTTTAGCGAAAAAGAATAATTAAGTGAAGCTTTAACTGCATGCTGTCTGTGTATCTTGTGATTAAAATCCTGTGCAAATTAGAAGTTATTTGTATAGTTGATAAAATTTATGTGTATGATGTGGCGAAGCATTTTTCTTATAAATAATATAGTTTTTTATACATTGCAATATTTCAGCTGTTGATATTATAGATCAAAATGTCACAAAAATTTTGTGTAAACAATTGAAAATATACAAGAAATTTGTCAACGTGTAGGCAGTTTTATGGACAAATCCTTGTTGGTGGTTGCTGAAGTGTTACAAGCAAGTGGTGTTTATTATTGAAATAATTTGAATTGAATCCCTCTATGCAGTGTAACATTTGAAGGGGAAAAAAAAAGGTGTGCAAATTGTTCAGAATTTTTTTTAATTAGATACAAAAAGGAAAGAAAATATTACTAAAAGTTTTTAAGTTGACTACATATGTTCTATAATTAGTTGAAATTAATTCATGCCTTTTGTGTTGCATCGAATAACTATGTCATCGCTGCTGTTAAAGTGTATTTTGTAGCAATTAGCAAAGGTTACTTTTCCAGTGGGATGAAAAAACTGCAGACTCACTGAACTAAATGGCCTTCATTGAAAATTATGTTAAAAAATAAAATTAGTTTTATTCTGAAAATAATGTGTACTTTTTCTACATTGCTTTTCAATTGATCTTTATTATATTTATAATATTAAAGGCTGTTCAATAATGATTTGGACTAAGATGAATTAAGTAAAGAATGTATTTTAATTTTCAGAATACATATGTGAGTATTATGTGATAACTACACAGCTGGCTGCAGCATTCTCATTTTCCAAAAAGTTTTCGGATGGCTGCACAGGTTAACTACTCTTTAGGAGTAGTATGGATCCTCTCTGCTGCAGTTCTTGTTGGCAAATGATCAAACAAGTTCTCCTTCATCTTACTGTGTGATGCAACAGTTTCTGTTCTGTCCAGTTTTGGACCCATTGTCGCACACTGAACTTAAATTTTATGCATTTTCGAATCTTCGTTCACTATCATATGTGGAGTTCCTCTGCCAGTACCTTGTTTCACATTGTAGTTCAACTGAATACTTGCTCTCAGTATCAAGTTGGCCTCTTGTTGTACAGTGGCTCATATTTGTCTCACTAGGGATCTACTGTTGTTTAATATTTCATTACAGTTTCATTTTTCTCACTGAATTTTCTATTCTAGTTAAATGCAGAGCTTCATACAGGAGCTTATTCACCACAAACAGCCACTAGGTGCTCATAAATTTGTGCTGCTGACTTTTTTTTTTTTTTTTTTTCCACCAGAGAAGCCATGTAGTCCACTTTTGACCATGTGCATCACCTTCCATTGCTCCATGTATACACAGCTGTCCACAACCTTCTGCTTTATTCCTCATGTTATGACTCGATACTGATCTCATACTGAGACTAAATGATTCATCATGGCAGAATGTTGAACTCGTGCCATCATCTGAAACAAACATTGTCAAGGTGTTCAACAATTCATTCATTGAACATGCTAATAATATTGTAAAATATCTCTCACATATAGATTTTTTTTAATTACAAATAAGTGCTATTTAATGGGATCTCGTTAGTCTGTGATCCATATTTGTAATGTTTCAGGAAGTTATTTGGCCAGTATTGTACCCTTAATCATAAGCTCAAAAGGTGTCTATCATCTCAGCATTTACAGGAAATACAACTTATTTCATCATTCTTGAAAGAATGTATTGCATAATGTGCTTGGATTTACTTCAGAAAGCAGCTAGCGGATATCATCATTTGTCACCAATTTTGCAACTTAAATTTTCGTCAGTATTCGCTCAAGCACTAAATTCCTCAATATTCATGTTAGTTGTGAAGACCTTCCTTTTTTTCTTCTAACTCTCCGAGCAGTATGACTGACTTTATCCGACCATGAGATTTTTTGTCACTTGATGCATATGAGCTTATAATTTTAGATATTTTGTTTTTGTACTTTCTTTAATAATGTAAATGTCATCTTAATGTCAATTCATTAAGATGACTTTATTATTTACTTATTTTCAAGTCTATGAAAATAAGTAAGAGACTAAAATAAATAATTATACAAATTTAGCTAATAAATTCTGTTTTAATACAGGTCTTCCTGACAGATCCAAAAACCTGCGCTACTCAGAGGTTTAACTTCCTTTGTTTCAACATTAAGCTTGGCATTTAAAACAGTTCTGTATGATCTTTTTTGAGATGCACTTCCAAGAGATGTTCGATCTTTTTTTAGATGTACTTCCAAGACATGTTCAGCAAATATATTGCAGCAGAAAAATTACATTTCCTTCTTAATTCATTTGTACTTATTTCCACAATGTCATATCATATAAAAGACTTTTTAATATTCTTTCATCACTCTAATAATCCCTTGCTTGTATTGTCAAATTATAGCTGCAGTATTTGGTGGCAAATGTATTATACTTTACTTTGAATACATTTTATTCATGTATTTTCAACTTAAGACTGTTTTTAACTTAATTGTGCTTAAGACTCACATTTATTTTAATAGAAATGCAATTACCAGTAAAAATGATATCATACTTCACTTTCTTATCCTATCTCAAAAGTCATTCCTTAAAAAATACTGGCATCATCCTCTTTTTTGGATTATACTTTAATCCATTGGTAAACGTTTTATCTCTTTAAAGCATCCAGGATTTTTTTTCTTTTTGCAATTGCCTAACGTTTCGCCTTTTTGCCATACACTGTATATATCATAAAATAGGCACACAGTCTTTCACTACTTTACACCCTTTTGAACATTCAGTTTTGAATAAATACGTAAGTTAAGGCAATGGTGATTGTATTGACCTGTTTTATACATTATTCAGTGGTTAGTTCAGTATATTACAATTATTTAAAATAAATGAAAATTTAATAATTAGCAGTCAATATGTTTGAACTACAAACCAACAGAAATTTCTTATAGAAACTTTAGAATTCAGATAGAAAATAAATATAAATTTGGTTTTTTCACTTTTGCATTATTATTATTTATGTATGTTTTGTTAAATATTTAATGAGTAAAATTCAAAATTTAGCTGCAGTTTTTTTTTAAAAAATAATAATATCTAACCCCTCACCTGCTTTTTATATCATGCATTCAGCCCACTTTCAGTTTGAGCCCACTGCCGTTTACTAGTCCTCATAGTTTTAAAATGTTTGAAAAAAAGTTAAAAGAAAGTGATAAGAATGGCTAAAAAAAATTATCACCTCCTATAACAAGAATGTTTCTCAAAATATAAAGCTCAGATCCATCAGTGACCAAGCATAAAAGCCACTGAACACTGGTAGTTCAGTCTGAGGTTGAGCCCAGTAAACAGGCTTTACTTTGAATGGGCTTTATTGAGGTTTTCCACGTGTGTAATGTGGATACCAGTCAGTTTCCCTTGAAAAGACCTCAAGGGGCATCTTTCCCTTTCTGTGTAGTGCCGGATGGAAGAGTATGTAATAAGTAAATATATGTATGTGTACATAAAGCTCAAACTTCAGTGAAGAGATTTTTTTGGCTCACAAAAGCAAGGTTATCTAGAATTCCAATTTCGTTAAAATTATTACTGCATTCATTCATAAAATTTTTTAAGTGACTTCTTTTGTGCATGGTTGAGTTTGATTCAAGCTGTTGGGTGACTTAATGCCTTAACATCTTAACTTGACCTCTTTTCATTTTTATTTTTCAATTTCTATGTATTGTTTTGACCTTATTTGCTGTTCTTTAGTTTAAAAAAAAATCATTCATTTTTATCTCCTACTAAAAATTTTTACCAAAACTTAAAAAAAAAATAAAAAGATATCAGTTACAAATATTGCGATAAATGCTTTTTTAACTTGATACAGAACTATTAATAGAAATAGCTACTGTTTAATATGTGTCGCCTAAATTCATTCTTAAATTCCTAGAGCAAAATTTGCAGATAACTTTATGGAGAATTCATACCTTATAACTAATTAAGCATTGACTGCAAAGTTGTCCTCATTGAGAACTTAGTCATACTGTAAAGTTATATTGCAGTTGTACAGAATTACTTTCCTATCACAGAGACATAGTGCTGTTTTCATAAAGTTACATACCTTCAGTTTAGAAAATCTAGCTTAAAGTACACGTCTATGATCTGTAATTTAAAAAATGGCTTCCTTTTTTCACTTTTAAAGCATCATTTGTAATTGTAGTAAATAAAATCTGTTTGTCTTTTCAGTTTGTTAAATTTTTCTTATTGTAATATATTCATGTGTTCAGAACATAATGGTATTCACTATTAATGAAAGTTGATACAAGAATTTTCATTAAATATGTAATTTATTTTTCAGGTATTGGATATGGACATAATGCTCATGTTAGTGATGATCTGGGAGATGATGATGTTTTCATGGTCAGTTAAGTAGCTCTTTGTATAACTCTTTTTGCTGTATCTTTAAAATCATTAATGTTAAAAAAAAGTATAGATGAATTCTGTAGTTAATGTTCTCATGCAATTAAAAGTAAATGTAGCAAAAACTGTATTGTGCTTATTCTGCAAGGAAGTGTTCATTAAAGTTTGCTAAAAAGTAAGAAATAAGAATTTTCTAATTGTTTGGCTGTTGTCATAATTAAATATTTGCTTCACCAGTTTAAAAAATTCCACTTTCTTTGCAAGATAAAAACTCAGCAGTGTTTTCTTTCCCACTGTAGTAAAACCATCATTTAGGATTCATGAGTGACTGAATCTCAGAAACCTTGTTTGACAAAAAGGGCTTCCAATTTCTGGCACATCCCTTTATCCAGTAGATAGCTATTTGGCTATCACTGCAAAGAAATGTTTGATGGCACAGTTCAGAAAACAACTTGTCAAACACTTAGACAATTTGGCAGCTACTAAAGCAGCCATAACTCTAGACGAGGAAGAGTCATAGACTTGAGTGGAGCTACATAACCCTTTGCAGTGATGGAACTGGAGCAAATATTATTTTTTGAATAATGGTATCTAAAATATGCTACTGCACTGTGCGCTTTAGAGCTAGCATCAGCGAATACATGGAAACTAACAGTAAATTTTTCACACAAAGTATTTTCTAGGAAGAGAAAAATCCTTGAACATTTAAACTCGCAATTCAGCTTGATCTTGTCTGCTTCAAGGCTCCAGATGATGCCCAAAAATTTTGACTCCTTAGCTAATTCTACGTTATAGCGATTTTCAATCCACCAGGAATTAAGTTCTTTGGAATTTTACCTTAATTTTCTCAGATTCATCTATGCGACTTAAAAAAGCTTAACTGTGTCTGAGGATAATTGACATGCATCTTCGATAAAGTCTGCACCATAATATAAATCATGTACATACAAGAAGGAATCTAACATTTCGTGACTTTCTAGATTTTCTGCTTTTATATTTTTTAATGTGAAATTTTATCGTCATTTCTAAAATTGCTGAACTACAGCAAAGTCCAAATGGAAGATGTTTAAACCTAAGAATTTACATTCTTCCTCATTATCTCCAAACCAAAGAAATTTTAATAATCTCTGTCCTTTTCTAAGATTTCTATCATTAAAAAGACCTTAGCTGTATCGCCACTGAAAGCAATTTCGTTTACGAAATTTTAAAATTATGTTGAAAACCACTGGTATCAAACTAAGTCCAATGTCTAGAAAATCATTTAAAGATATTTCGTCTTTAGAATAGCTCGTGATATAAACAATCCTACAACTTATAGTTTCCTTAGGTTTTGTTATTTCCATGTGTGGCACAAAGTACGATGATTCAGTTATTTCCTGCGAATGCTTCTCAACTATACCTTCCTCTATTTGCCCTTCACTTACGGATTTATATTGTTGATAAATGTCAGGATATCTAACAAATCTATTTTTGAGACTTTCAAATCACCTTAATGCTACTCCGAAATCATTTTCTAACTGCCCTGCTTCTAGTTTCCATCATAAGCCAACACGGTATCTATTACCTTCTACCCATATTCCTTTTTCAAAGCTGTCAGTCATTTCCCTGACCTTATTAGAAATCACTGAGTCATTGATAATGCTCATCAAATGTAAAGTCCACCATGAGCTCAATGAATCAATTATGTAAGAAGGAAAGTTTATTACTGTGTTTTGAGAAACCATTTCGCTTTCTTGATCTTGAAGTCCAAGTGGGACCCATCCAAACATAGTAGAAATTACATAAATTTCCTTTCCTAAATGAATCTTTCTCCTTGCCATCTTCCAGTAATAATCAACACCTATTAAAATTCCAAAGCTTCTTGTAGCTAAACAAGCAATTCACAATCTGCACTCATTCATCATTTTCAGTGTTTGTTTTGATGGTAAACTTTGTATGTTTTAGGTACTGTATACTTCATTCTGAAAGAATAAACAGGCAGTGTTTCTTCTCCATTGAATTTTAAGTTTAATTTCTTAACTTCACTAATATGAACAAAATTTCATGTAGCACTGCAATAAAAAATTAAATTAGTCAACTCAGACCTACCATCATAGTGAACTAACACTGAACATGTTTGCAATAAACCATTTTTCTTACATGAGTTATTACCTGGGACAACAGAAAGCATGTGTTCTTTCAGGCAATTTTGTGTTTCATCTATGGAATTTTCTTGTGCGTTTTCACGTAATTCTTTTATGTTTTCATTTGAAGCCGTTCACATTTTGATTTAGACCCAAATTTTAAGCAGTTAGTATTATTTCTACATGATTTCCAAATATGATATTTTTGAAAACAAATAAAACATCTATTTTCATTACGTAACTGAACATGTTTTTTCTTTAATGCATTTATCACAAGAAAATGAATTATGGGATTTTTCTCAGAAGATTCATGCACAATTATCAGCAGCATTAAAACTGGCAGCCATAGGTACATTTCTATGAAATTTTATATAATCAAACTTAGCATGGTCGAAACGTAAAGGCAAAGTATTTCGTTTCCTCTTGCGTTAGTAAACTTAACACTTCACGGCATTTAGTTACCTGTTTTCTGAAGTCCAATAAATCTGATGCATTAATTTCATTTTCCCCCCTTTGATTAAATTCCAGAACCAATTTTTCTGGAATAGTTCTTTATTAATAATTGACCAAATGAACCTTTCATAATACCTGGAGCTTCCAAATTCTGAACTGCAATTTTGATTTCATCATATAACCTACATGCTACCCAGACAGTATAGTGGTTAGGGAAGCCGACTACAAAGGGTCCGGGTTGGAATCCTGGAGAAGGCTTGGTTGTATTTATCCATCCCCTCATAGGAGACAAAGATGGCCCACCTATTAGGTGCCTCCGTAATAAAGCGACTACTGCTATGGGCTGTTTGGACCAACCTTTGGGGGAGGGAGAGACTATAACCTACGTAAAGCTTTAATATTATTTGAATTCTTTACTGGTTCTAGATTTAACGATTTTTCCATGAATTGACTAATTATTATTTCTTTTCTCCCAAATCTTTCCTTCAAAGTTTTTATACTCTCATCATAATTCTTTTCATTTAATTCTAATGAAGGTACTGCATTACTTGCGGCACCTATGAGTAATGTTTTCAGATATGCATATTTTCCTATCATACCAAGAGTTTCGTTTTTGTCTGTAGTGCTTTTGTAACTGTTCCAAAACTGCATGAATTTTTTAAGATCATCTTAATATTTTTCTAACACTAGTTTTGGAAAGTTTTACAGTAATTTGTGAATTTTACAGTCTAACTAAGTTTTGCTCAGGATATTTAATACTATTTTACTCTCTTGTAACACTCGATTAATTCATTTAATAGCTTTGAGAACACTTTTCTTGGGACTAACTACATCCGCTTCTAGAGAATCTATCTCTGTTATGGAATGAATTGCATTATCTAATGCTTTCAAATTACTTTTCCGTTCTATTAACAATTCATACACTTTGCATAATTCATCTGTATCTTTCTCTGCTAAACTATCCTCGACTTTCTTTAATAGTTTAGATACTGTTGTACTCAATGCAGTTCTCTTCTGTTTTAATCTATCTAGTTTTGCCATTATTTCACGATAATATGTAAATGTACCCAAGATTGCAAATTATCAAAATTCAAATCAAAGACTTTCAAAATTTAAAAATATTCGTGCTTTTACCTAACTCCTAAGGCATGTTCGGGGCACATCCATCCGCATGAAGTTCTCTTCTTTGTTTTTTTACAAATCAAGAGTTACCAGTCGACAAGCACCATATAAAAACCAACATTAACCCCTTAACTGACGCAGAAAACGCACGAAATTCACTCCCCCGTGCCACCGTTTTTTACAAAGGCGCATGTAGTTATGTGATGTATTATGGGGGAAATAAGTGCAAGTTTTGTTGTCTAAAATCTATTTACTTACTTAATAAAAAATGAAAATACAAAATTTAATGTTTAGAGTAACAGCATAATGGAAAAGATGGAAGTATAATAAAAAATTATGTTTGTGTAATAAAAAACATCCCCAAAAAATGGAGTTTCGATCAATTTATTTTTAAACCAGATATCAGGTTTCGGTGTTATGCATTGCAAAATCAGTATACCTAAATGGAAAGCGTGGAGGCTGCATAAGCAAGTTTTTCATATCAAGTCGTACCTAACGTCGATCATCTTTTGAAAAATAGTCACAATCCTCTTCATCTGACGTAATATCATATTCTGAGATGTACGATCCTGAAGATGACGGAAAGTAATCATCTATTTCACTGTCGTACATATTCGTTTAAAAGGCATCTAGTACAAACAGTAAACAAAAACGGAAGACACACAATAAAAAATACGTTTTACTCAAACAGAAACATGACTAATAACTGGGCAGTCATTACTTGCACCGTTCCAGAAACATCCCCTTCTCTGAAATAGTGTCCTCCTTTGCATACTCTGTCAAGGTCATTGTGATGTTGCATTCTAAAACTTTGCGATTAATTTTACTGGTAGCAGTGCAAAGCAAATGATATTATTTCGGAAGGGCATATATATATGCCCGGGGCAGTTAACGTATCGGCTGAGCAAGGCGTATATATATGCCCGCGGCAGTGAAGGAGTTAAACCAGTGGCGACCTGTACAGGAACACAAAGCATTAGGTGGCTTTTCATTATTTATTACTTTTTATATATACATATTTACAGATGTCCTATTATAAAGTGGGCCATCCTTGGGGAATCATACTGCTTAATCAACCGATACATGGTTCCCCTTTTTGTTTCTACATTACATGCATTTTTGCTGCCAAGCAGCACCATCTCCATTCTCTCTTTTCAACAAGGAATGAAGTACATCAAAAGGACACCTGTTGAAGATTTGTCACATGAGGTACACAGCACCTTCTATGAAATAGTTAGTTAGTGTTGCACTATTAAAGTATAATAGCAAGAGGTATGGAAGAAATTACGTATCAGTGACACTTTAAATAGCAAAATAATATGTAGGTCATATTACATTCAAATTTAATATCAACTGCTTGCTATCACTTCAGCAATTTAGAACCTTTCTTATTTCACTCAGAACCTGTATCTTGACTACTTTTATTCAATGTAAAAAAAAAATGCAAGTTATATTGCTTTGGATGCAGTAGCTGTGGTCTAAATCCAATCAGAATCCTTAGAGCAGATTAAAGAAGTTTGTCAGCCGAGGGAATTCGGAATTAAGCACAAATAATACTAAAAACAGTTGTACAGTCATGGTATCAGATAATGCTCAACAAACTTAAAACTATTGATTCACTCCTAGAGATGTCATTGTCAGGCTGTAATTGCAGAAAACTGTTTTCCCAAAAAGTGCTAATGTATAGTGTTCTAACTTAAATTGTCATCATTATGATGAATACTTTTTATATAGCAACTGAAATGTGTTAGAATTTTAAGCTTTAAAACGAAAAAATGGGAATATTCTGAAAGATGTCCATAATTTAGTCCACAAGTATAGGTTGTGTTTTGAAGCTATACCTCTTTTAATACAATACTAATCTGGTATCTCAAATGGAAAGTACATGTTTCAAAATTTTCAAAGTTTATATTTTTATTATATATTTATTTATTTATTCCCCTGCCCTTTCAATGGCAGGCATTTGCTAGTTAAGCATTCATCACAAATTATGACCAAATCTGCCAGTCATTTAACCATTTTATCATTGAGAACATTGTCCAAACTGTGCCAAAAAAGATAATAAATATATGTGAAAGACAGCACATGTCCAGTCAAACCCACATAAGACTTGGTTATGTATTTGTTGTCTTTGCCCTTGGTGTAGCATAGCAGTCAACCTTTATTTAATTAATATTTTCAAATGAAAACTGATGTGAGCTTACTACTAATATCATTCTCACAAGTTTAAAAAAAAAATCAGAAGTGATATCAATTACTGTGTTGTTTTCCCATTTCAAATCAGTGTAGATATCTGGTAATGAAACAAATATTAAAAAAGTAGCCATATATTCTCAGAATAAATAGGAAAGGACATACTTCCTATAGGAAATTAGTATAGAATTTTGCAATACTCTAGATTTTCTGCAATAAATATATCATTAGGACAAAGTATCACTTAATTGCAAATGAAAAGTGAGATGCTTCTGAAAAGTTCTCTTAATAGAAACTATTCATTGTGCAATTTAGACAATGTGTAATGAAATACATTTTTTTTTTTTAATTTGGACTTAGTTGGAGCCTTTTTTATGTGTGTCTCCTGAAAAAACTGTAATTTTAAACAAGTCGAACTGGTCTGATTATTAAACTTCTGTATTTTATCGAAGCATGTATACTGAAAAACAATGCTATTTTATTTATACATGCAATTGATTGACTATTTACTCTTGAATAGTAATTATTACTGTTGAAAAGTAAAAAGTCATAAAAAACATTCTTTTGAGTAAATTACAAAACATAATCATCTGCCTAAATGGAACATATAAACGTATTTAGATTTCTGATGATTGTTTCATTTGATAATTCTTTGATAAATTGATTTGATGATCTTTGATAAATCTTTGTAAATATGAAAGCTATATGCCATTTAAACAGTTCATCAAAAAGAATATGTTTTGATATAAAGCTATGTAAATCTGTATTCAAATTTTGTAACCTATGTATGCAATCAAAATAAAAAGTTCAAACACTAATGTATTAGGAAATGTCACATTTATGAGCACACCAATAGCTGGTTATGGACATACCTTATTTTTGAAAAATTAGTATTCTTTATGAAACATGTATCAAAAGTCGCAATCTGTAAAAAGCTAATCCCATAGAAATAGTTATGATTCAATAGGAAGAATGTAACTGAAAGAACTTGTAACGGTAAGGCAGAAATATTTCAAAATTATATTAAGATCACGCAGTGGTTATTTAGGTATGAAAGACATATATATAAATATGAGATAAAAATTAAATAATGACAGATGAGCTGCTACCCAAAAAGAAAAAAAAAAAAAAAAAACCAAAATAAAAACAAACATTTTTTTGAAATTATGAAATATAAAATTGTTGAAAATTCCATGGTCATTTTCAAAAGAACCATGTTTTTAAATTATAGCTTGAGGATTTTTAAAATTGGATACATTAAAAAATTTTAGAAAGTGCCAGCAAAGAAAATTTAGTTAAAATTAAGTTAATTAAAATATTTTAAAAAGGCAACTGAGTAAATTTTAAAAAGAAATTTAATTTAATAATTATAAGATGTAACCTACTTCAGTGCAAATCCAAAAAAAACATTTTTTTTTAATTCTTCGGAAGTGCAAAAACCAAAGGTTAATTCAAAAGCAATCTGTAAGCAATTGACAAAATTAATAAACAATTTTTAATTATAATCTTTGGCAAATAAATTGGAAGCAACTTGAAATATATATATATACTGCATTATCAGTAAAGACATAAAGTAAGAAATTTAGAACTACTGTTTCATAATTTATTCTAAATTTCTTAACTTATGTCTTTACTGATATTTTTTCCAGTAGCTTAAGCTGCTGAAATACTAGGTATGTGAAAATACTAGGTATATTTATATTTTGTTTTTGAAAAATGTTTTGTAATTATATATATA
>KK113303.1:58317-78311 GCA_000611955.2 Stegodyphus mimosarum | reverse complement strand
TCAAGTAGAAAATCATGGCCAAGGGACCCCTGAAGGAAATACACATCATTTAAACAGTCCAAAATAATTTTTATTTCTTCAGATATAGTCATGTCACTTCATGCTATCCGAACAGAATAGAAGCAATTTGCATCCAACAGTTTAAACTAGCTAGTTACATCATGATGAAAAAGATGTAACAAACAAAAAAGGGACAAAGCAGAAGGGCGAACAAAGAAAGTGCGAACAAAGAAAGTGCAATCGAACAAAGAAAGTGCAATCGGGCAGCAAAGACCTTTTATACCAAGGCATAATTAAATTTTGGATTACATTACAAGAATGCATGCATTAAGCTAATTAAATTTCAGACACATAATAGATTAATATTCCAGTGCTGGGTTAAGATTTCATGGCATTCCAAGAATAATTGTGCAATAGAGATCAGATGATGATGGATTACTTTTCAGAGTTACAGGAAATAAAGATTACATTAGAAAAGTTATTGCTTTGCTATTTATAGAATGAAGAGATGAGGATTCTCAAATTTAAAAGAGGAGTTAAAGGGCTATTGTTAATTTATTATTAGAAAGGTAGATATTATGTATGTATATATATATATATATACACATACATACACACGCACCAGAGATCCATTACATTATGACCATCCACCATCTGTAACAATGGGCAGTGGGCTCACTCAGGAACAAAACCACTGTATGTGCACGGCTGATGTTGGCGTATATAAAGTGTCTATGTGTTGTCTTTTCAAACAGTGCATTTAGCGACATAATGGGAAAAGCAACTGATTTAACAGACTTCTATAAAGATCAAATCATTATGGCACGTCGATTGGAAGCATCAATATGAGAAACAGCACATTTAGTGGGCTGCTCACATACAATTATGAGCATATATCGAAAGTGGTGTATGGATGGTGAAACAACAAGTTGCCAGTCAGCAGCATGTCTTCGACGGCGCATTGATTCCGGAGGAGAACAGAGATTGCTACATGACTGAAGAGCTACAATAGTAACAATCCAGACAGTGTTTCTCAACACATTGTGTAGCATATGGGCCTACACAGCCTGAGCCCAAACCATGTCCCTGCACTGACGGCACATTATTGCCAGTTGCATTTGCAATGGGCCAAGAAACATCGGAATTGGGCATTAGAAGAATGGAAGAAAGTTGCATGGTTCGACAAATCACATTTGCTAGTCCATCACATCGATGGGCATGTGCTAATATGCCGATTTCCAAACAAAACCCTTGCTGACAGATGCAGAGTTGAATGAAGACAAGCCAGTAGCGGGGGTATTATGGTGTGGGCAGTGTTTTCATGGAGCACATTAGGACCCATAATCCCCATAGAACAATCCTTGACAACTGTGCGCTATGTGAAAATTGTTGCAGACCAGGGTCACCCATTCATGACAATAGTATTTCTGGCGGGATATGGTGTTTACCAGCAGGATAACGTACTGTGTCGAATTGTGAGGGAGTGGTTCGAGGAACATTGCAATGACTTTCAAGTCATGTCTTGGCCTCCAAATTCACCAGACATTAATCCAATGGTGCTTTTCTAGTCTCACCTGGAAAACCAAAGGGCTGCTATGCTACCCCCTCGCAATGCACGGGAAATGCAGGCTCAGTTGGTGAGCACTTGGTCACAGATACCTCAGACTATGTATCATACTTTGTGGAATCAATGCCATGCCGGATGCTAGTAGTTTTGAGGACTAAAGGTGGGCCTTACATGTTATTAACAGGGTGCATAATGTATTGCCTCTTTGGTCTATATATTATATATTTATATAAATAATATGGTTCTGTTGAAAATTCTAAAGGTGCTCTTTAAAAAGACCATGAAATTTGCAACAATTTTTAGAATTTAAAAAAAGAAAACAGATTATTCTTTTGAGCTGCTCAAGAATTAGTCTTGTCATTTTTAGTAACATTAATTTAGAAATTAAACAAAGAAATGAATGTTAGTGAGATAAAAAGATTGATCAGAAAAAGGAATTTGTGGAAAGACCATATTTTTTTACAGTGCATTTGATAAAATCGTAGTTTACTTATCCATAAAAGAAAAATTTAATGCCATTTATATATTGTAAAATGAGGAATGATTTTGATATGCTGACTTCTTTTAACTGCCTTTAAATGAACTAAATATTGCAGTGCAAAGAAAAAATTCATATGCTTTTAATAAGTAGAAAAAAATTAGAGCCTTTATGATAAAATTTAAGTGGGTGACAATGTGATGTGAAAATTTAAATGAGAAACAGTTAAATCAGGAACCAAAATACTTGAGAAATCACGAATTTGTCAAGCATGGAAAAATAAAAGTGGTGCATGCTAAATTTGACATAAGAAGACTTTGAAAGAATCGAAAAAGATTTGTCATAAATATATCATTTAATTTTAATGTGTAGGTTGCTTCATTTTAAATTCAGTTAGAACTGATTGGTTTGCTATTGGATCATTTGTTGAAGCAAAAGTTAAATTCAAGTGAAGTAATTTTTTTATGGTTCCCGATATGCATATAAATTCCAAAAATTTCCAGGTTATATAAAAAAAATACTTAATTTTATTTGGATCAGTGTATTTATGCGAAAGAACATTTGTTAATGAAGTACATACATAAAATAAATGTTGATCAAAATTACTGATGAAAATTTGTGTGCAGTATTAAAGATAGTTACAAGTTAATTGGACCCTAATTGGGATGAAATAATTGCAAACATACCTTTGCGATTTAGCATCTCACATGAAGAATATAGTAATTAATAATTGTTTTTACATCGCAGTTTTTGTGATAGTAATAAACATTTTTGATTAATCATCAATGACTTTTTTGCTTCATAGTTCTTGAAGCATTTTATATTTCATTGGTTGACCTACGTGCAGAACTGCCATGACCCCTTGTTTATCATCTAGGCCTTATTCAAAATTTAAAATGTGAAACTAATGGATAAAACATTATTTTAAATTATATTTTTCAAAAACATTCCTACTGAGAACGGGTATTCCGCCATCCATTGTGACCTGGTAAACAATATGGGCACCACAAAAGATCTCATTGAAAGTAACATTTACACCAAATTATGATGTAGTGTTTAAAACCATGCATCTGTGAATTGGTTGTCAGAACAAGGTGCAGAAGTCTTTGAAGTAATTAACATAATAAATATCTCTTCATTCATTGTTTTTCAGATTAAAATTCATTAATTGCATCATTTATCAAAATTTAAGAAACAAATTCCTCAAATTAATCATGGTTTTCTGCTTTTAATGCATTTTAATAAAACAGACACAAGGTCCTATTTATATTTAAAAAAAGAAATAATTTTATGGGAAGGGAAAGTATGGTATGTGTATAAAACCAGTATCAATATAGTTGAATCTGTTTTAAATTGTATGTTAGAATATGAAATAAGAAAAAAATTCAGTTTCTTTTATATTCGTAATTATGTACCTTCATTCAAATTTTCTTAATTTTTTTTAAATGCTTCTAGACATTGGAACTGCCTGTAGAATCCCGATCATCCTCAGGATCCAGCAGTGAAAGTGCAAATGGCATAAGTGCATGCAGGCCTACTTCTGCCACGTCCAGCATACCGGGTGATACATTTTCAGTCACTTCATCACCTTATACTCATCCCCATTCTAATCAGCATCATCTTCATCGCAAACATTTCATGAAACCTTCACGCACGATGCCGGGTGTCAGCAGCAATGGCAGTGGCACCAGCGGCCTTACTTCATCAGTAAGTGCAGGAGCTGGAGATTTACAAAAAGTTCAAGCTGAAGATATCTGGATAAAAGATAGGACACGCATCAAAGATAACTCTCACTCTAATGAGCATGAAAAGATTGAACTTGCAACTTTAGGAGAACCTTACTCTTATGTACAGTTTTCCAGAGATAGACAAAGTCGTGCTGAGCATGATTATTGCTATCCCTCTATAGAAACACTTAAATCTGGAAAGCAGGACTATACTGGTAGTATAAAAAAACAAGTCTCAACTGTAAGCAGTGAGCCTCCTCTTCTTCCAAGCAAGAAAAAGAGTAGTCAGAAGGAAACCCGTCGTAAGTCCCCTCCAGGTCGATTGCAATGTCGTCATTGTCTTGATACGTATGTTGAAGAAGAGAATACTCCTGGCAGCTGTGAGTATGGACCAGATAGGACGTTGTCCTTCATTGACCACGCAACTTGCTTTTCCTGCACCCAATGCATGCTTTATCATTGCATGTCAGATGCAGAAGGAGATTTCCACCACCACCCATGTTCATGCGATACTTCCGATGATCACTGCCGCAGGCGCTGGACAGGTCTTGCCTTGCTCTCTATATTTGTTCCCTGCCTCTGGTGCTACCTGCCTCTTCGTGCCTGTCATCGCTGTGGAGTCAGTTGTGGTTACTGTGGAGGTAAACACGAACCTGCGTAGGTTTTTTATTAAACATGCATACATGTTGTAAAATAAGTAAATCCTACATGGGTACTCACTGCCTGAATTTAAATTTAAAATGATGAGATTTATAATCTCTCTGCCAAAGATGCACAGTAACTGTTATATTGTCTGTCAGTGGCCAGTTACTCAAATGGCCCCAATCCACCATTTGTAATATAGTTTTGTTAAACTCTCAGAAATATCTTTTAAGGTATGTTTACATGCACATAATTAATAGTGTATATAACGTGACTTTAAAAGAAATATTTGGCCAACAGAAAAATAAATTTTCATAGTGACAAATATTCTGTCATTGTTGCATATGCAAATTTTAAGAGTTTTCACCTTTTCAAAAAAAAAATTTTTTTTAATATTATTCTGCATTAGTAATTTCTAATAGAAGTTTATCCTTGTCAGAATCCAGTATAGAAATGTTTGTAGAATTTCTATTCCTATTAATTCCTGGCATTTATCTGAATATAATCTAATTTTTTTAAATCTGCTGTATTCATTTTAAAATACAAGTATTTATCAAATACATAGTAATAAAATAATTATTAAGCTATTAAGAAAGTTAATAATTATATCCTTTCTTTCTAACTGTGAAGAGAAACTATCACATATGTAAATTTTTTCAATTAAAGTATATTTTTAAATTTAATAATAATAAAAATGTGTAAAAAATTGATATGTATTTCTCTTGTGTCCTATTTATAATAATTCCAGGTGTCAGCATTTTAGAATATATGTATATGGCTTCTATGATTAACCTCTCAAAAATATTCACACACACACCACATATATATATATTTGGTATGTATATATATATATATATAAGATTATAATTTAAATCATTTTATTTTCTTACTTTCTTTAATTTAATTTTTAATTTCTTAATCATCTGACTGAATGGACATTTATAAGAACAGTATAAAGTAAGTAATTATACAAATTCAGCTAATAGAAGCTGTTTATATGCAGTTCTTCATGAACAAATCCAAAAAGCTGTTGCACGTACAGTGTTAAGGAAAAGCACATTAGGAGTATTTGCCTGTGGAATGAATGACTTTTAAGTCAAACTGGCCTGCATGTATATTATACATGGAAATGGGAATGTCATGCAGTCAGCTTATTGAAATAGAACCTGAAGCAAACTACTATATTTCACATCATCAACACATTTCTGCCTTTGAGCCTTTGGGAATGCCTAATAAGAAATTTAACATTTCCGAAGTGTTATGTACTGTAACTCATAACCCTTGAGGATGTTATGTATTCGTAATGCTTCAACTGAACATAAAATTGTAACATCTGAAGTACATTAATTACATTTTTATGAATCTTCTTAATATTCATGAGCATTTCTGAATGCAATTTTTTTTTCAGAAAATTTTTTGAATGTTTGCAAATATTAAGTTCTTTCAGGCTGTTTGAGGCATCTGAATTTTCAGTAATTTAATAATCAAAAATTTTTAGCATTATTTAAATTTTGATCACTTTTTTTAATTATGATTCAAATCTATTCATAGAAAATGCTATGAATATTTATGTAAGATAAGTGGAAACTCTATAAGACAGCACCCTGTTTAATAAATTCAGTGCAAGAAGCTCATCGGGCAAGAAATCATGCGGATGGAATTGATTTCATATTAAAATCATTCATGCGTTGTTTTTTATTATTTAAAAAATTGCCTTGCATAATTTAAAAACAATTAGTGGCTAATATATATGATTTGTTAAGACTTGATAACTAATTAACTACTTTTTTTGCAATCAATGAAATAGAAAAAAATTAAACACATCCCCTTTCCAAAAGAAAATTTGCTGAAAGCAACTTAAAAAAGGCACTTTTTAATGATATTAACCTTATATATGCAAATTAGTCGCACAGCCAAATAAAAGCATATCATCTTTTAATATTTTACGTTTCCTGAGGGAAAAAAAGATTTGAGTTAGAATCTTGTAGCTCAGTATAATATAAGTAATCAATCCTTAAACTCAGTATAAAGTATGACAGGCCACAGTATTTCCTTTGACAGTTACATAAACTAAATGATTTGCTGTTTCACAAATCAGTCAATATTATGTGCATGTAAACAAGGCTTTATAAATCCATTAAGCTGTTTTTCTATCATCTGTTTAGTGTTTGATTTGAGTATACTGATATGTTTCTACAATGTAACTAATTGGATAAAGCTTTGTAAGTTTTCTCATGTGTTGGACTCCTCCTTGTATAAAAGCAAGATGTTGTAGTGGTCAAAGATTTCCTGGTGATTTTTATAAATAGAATTTTAATTGCAGCCTTTTAAAAATTATCATCCTGCCTTTTAGCAGTATTTATATTTTCATTGTGATGAATGTGTAATTAATTATTGTCTTATAAATCTTTGTTACATATGTCAGTTGTCTGATATGAAGACAGTTAAATCTAATTTGATTGTTGCAAACGTTTCCTTGCCACCCTGTAGGAATTAAGTTTATAGTTAATTAATCCCTCTTTTATCTGCTAAAATTATGTGTAAATATGTATGCTATAATCAATTTGATGATATGGTAGTTCTGTATAATTACCAGAGATTATAATTATCAAAAATTTGGTAATTTTTATAAAAATTCATCAAAATCATTGATCATTTTAAAGAACTTCCATCATTTGTTGGTAAATGTGATAATTAATATAGTAACAAAGCATGGAAAGTGATATCATTTTCATCAGTGGCTTAAGTATGCCAATTTTCTAACTAGAAATTTAGTCATATTCATGATTTCCATGAATTATTTTTATTTTCTCCTTATTTTGAATGGAAAAAAATATTGTTCCAACATTAATATGGACCAATGTTAGAAGTTCCTAATTTTAATCAGTTAGGAACTTGACAAGATTAATTGAATGAGTTTTAAAAAATTACAAGCTGCATTATTTAAGATAATTGAAATTTTGCATGTTATTGCCATATTTACTCACATATTTTTCTCCATTTTTCTACTACCAGAAGGGAGAAAATAAGTGGTGTCTTATTTTTAAAACAGCACACATAAAGACACAGTAATGTTAGTATGTTATGTATTTCAAAGTGCTTAGCGATTTTAATAATATTCTTTTTACTGACAGAAAATAATTTCCTATTTGTGCATACATTTTGCATTGCTACCTTAAATCAAAAGTTTGTAAATCATATGTTGGAAAAATTAGGAGAAGAAATATGCAGGTAAATATGGTGTACTTTTTACATAATTTATAGAAATTTTCAGTATTTATGTTGCAAACATCTGATAGGTGTATTCTGAATTTTACTTAAAAGACGAGACTAGAAAGGAGTTTAGAGTTTCTATTGATATTCTAAAAATAATTTGATGTAAAAATCAGATTTTTGGTTTATGAATATATTGATTTGACTATTATGATATATTCAAGTTGTTTACCGTTCTTCATTTGATATCCAGTGCTTAATGATATAAATTTTAACAGAAATTAAGCAACTTATAATCATTATTTTTTTATAAAACACGTGGAGAGGGGGGGGAACTAAGTTCTTTTTCTTAAAGTTGCACTTTTTAATATAGCCCCAAAATTACTTTTTTTTTTAATACTGCAGGATAAAAATTTTAAAATGTTTGGTCATTAACTGTGAAATAGCAGTAATGGTGACATGCAGATAACTGAATAAAGAAACAGTTATATATATATATATATATATATATGTATAAACATATTGATTTTATTATAATAAATGTAAATATATACGAATCTGATTATTATTCATTGTGCCAAAGGAAGTGTTTACAATGGTGTAAGTAATAACTCCATGAATAGGAGATTCATTAAATTAATAGCAAAGTAAGATGAGTGTATTTTAATTAGGTTATGGATAAGTTAATTATTCAAAGCAGATATGACCTTACATTTTTCACCCTAAAACAAATTCTTGTGTGTATTGAATGTTTTATTTTCTAATTCGTGTCTATTCTTCAGCCATATTATATTAACACCACATTGTTTTGATTAAATTCATTTCTGGATGAAGTCTTAGAAGAGATATTTGTGTTTCAAGAAAATGAACTTTTGCAACAATGAAGCAACAAAAATAAGTGCATCTGATTACCATTATATTTGATCTTGCTGTTGAATGTCATCCTGATAAAAAAAAAGAAAATCTGTGGTTTATTATTACGATATTATTTAATAAATATTAAAGAAATGTGGTAATGAAAGTTATATTCAGCTTTTTGTCTTGGTAATTATATGGAATCTCTGGATATTATTATAATAACTAAGATAATCAGATTTCTTATAACATATATAAATATATAATTGAAATTGTTCAAAAATCAATTTATATCAGTTTTGCAGGGAGAGGGCCATTTGCTCAATTATGATGGAATATCTATTTCGCTGATCTTACTAACTAAATTGTGCCTTAATAATGTGGCAAAAGATTATTTCAAAGAAAAGTATCTTTCGATTTGAATATATATATATGATCTGATTACTGAAAAGAGCTATTATATCATATGTTATGATTGTTTATTATTGTAAATTGAGCGATAATTGTTTGTGATATATGGCTATATAAAATTTAAATTGTACTGTCCTGTTCCAGTGTAATTAAAATTATATGTAAAAATTAGAGTTGATATCTGAATGAAAGCTTTTTAACATTGGTGTTTGTTTATATTATTCTAACCCTGGGCAGCTTGAAATAAAATCAAAAAGAACAGTGGAGAATCTTGTTTTTGAATACCTAATACTGTATTTATTTAAGTTAGTCCTAATGGAAACTTAAAAGATAGATTTGATGCAACAAATATATTTCATATGTTTTTGAACCTGAATGTTTTACTTTTCAATTGTATGCTTTAATTCATGCTATCGAAAATATAAGATAGGTAAATGAAGTAGCAATGCTTGTTGTACATAATTATTTTATAAAAACAGATCATTAGATTTGTGCATGAATTCTGTAATCATGCTGTTAAACATATTTTATTGTAAATATTTTATACAATTTGTAGATAAAGTTAATATTCAGTAAAAAAGTTTGTTTTCTAATACCATTTACAAAAATTAGTCTTAAATTTTTAGGCAAAAATAATTTTTATTTATCATTTTATATCTGAATGTGTAATGAGCATAGGCAGTTTAGATTCAAATTTTGAGTCCTTGTTTAGCATAATATTGAAAATTAAATTATCTTAAATAGAATTTGGTGATATGTTTTTAATGGCATAGTTACACTTATTTAGTGTTTATATAACTATGATTGCTTACTATTGAAGTATTCCAGTAACTAATATGATATGCATATTTTGCTGTGTCAGCAGTTTTGTACAAGTTATTAAATATTTCTTCATGAAAATATTTAAGTAATTTCCCATTAATTTTTATCATTATGATATTTGCTTCTGTGAATTATCTAATTGTGCTTATAATATTGCTGCCTTTTATTATGAATGTTAAACATTTCACATCAAGCAAATTTTATGAAAAACATGGTGTTGCATTTCCCTATACCAGGGGGGAAAAATGTCACAGAGAGCAAGATGAGCATACAATGTTTAATTATGAAATAAAATTTCAAGACCAAGATAAGAAATGTATGGAATTTGACTCAAATGTTGAATGACTGATATTAACTGCATAAGAGTGAATATTTGTTATTAGAAATAGTAATGGTATAGTATGAATTTTAAAAAAAAAGGCATTTCTCTCATATCAGTATGAGTTTTTTGGTTATATTACAAGAACAAAAAAAGAAATATTTCCATGCAGTGAGACCTAATGGTATGATTAGAATCTTCAAGCAAGTGCCCTTGCTTGAAGACAGAAATGTATAAAGGGTGAAATTATGAGAAACATTTTAAGTATTTGGTACATTTTAAAATAAATGAGAGTGGTAAGCAAAGTTGAATTTCCAATTTGCTGTCTGAGATTTTGAAAGTATGAATTAAATATGGTCTATAAAAGCTGCCTTAGTGATGCCATTCGTTTGTATTCTTTTGCAAATTTTCTGCAAGGTTAGGTTTCTGAGGTTGTGATGTAGTAGTAGTTTTGAAATAGATTATGGGCAACTAATAATGTATTATTTTGCTTCTGTTAATTTTTTTATGTTGATATGAATTATCCTTTTTTGCAAGTAGTTTGATTCATAGTCTGTTATTTACCATGCCATATAAACATGAAAGATAAATGTTAAAAGGAGAAATTAAAATAACCAATGCTATAGAATAAACAAAGCAAATTTACTTAAACTTAAACTTAAATGGCTAGATTAAATTATTTGAATGTGCAAAGCTCACAAGGGTGTCTAGGTGAAGGGATGCTACTGTGGCTTACTTTCTAAAAAAAACTGGGTAATAATCATGTAATACATTGAAAAAACCATGAAGAAAAGCTGTGTGCTTTTTAGTTGCAAAGATCCAGATAGGTGAATTACTCGGAAGGAAATAGAAAATGAAAGTTTAGATCTGTATTGTCTTTGACTGGTTTTTTCTCTGGCCTCACCAAAAAAAAGTGTTCTTCTTGTGGATTTTATTGCAATAGAAAGCAAAGAATTCATCTGATCATCAGAAAAGACTAAGCTTCAAATTGCAGACTGGAAAAATTTAGGTAAATATGATGCATCATTTAATGCATTTGTGGTGAAGATAAATTTGTGGATCCTTAGTTGATAACAAAATGGATCAAAAAACTTGAAACTTTTTATGAAAATTTCCATCTCAAAGACAATTACAATCTGGTTGAAATCAGGCTGTTTTTAAGAGTACTATATAGTAAACAAGTACTGTGTTTAAAAATGAAAAATGCATTGGGAGCAAGGCTTCAGAAGGAAGATGCTTAATGATCTTTTACTGCAGTGTGTCTATTTTTTAAAACATTTTCGTTGTGGTGAAAGCGGAAAAACTAGATGTATTAAGAATATAAATTTTAATAAATCAGGTCAATAATGGGAAGCTTACAAGTTAGCTTGAATGACGTATGAAATTATAATGAAATATTAATTTGAATTGGATTAAAATTACCTAAGAATAAATTAACGATCTTGCTTTTTATGAATAACGCTGTGTCCGACGCTGACATGCTTTATTATTATTAAAATTGTGGAAAGTTTATGAGGGCTATCTGCCTAAGGGAGAAACATCTTTGTGAAGGGCTTTTTAAGGGAAATTGTTTCATGAATTCATGTTGCATATGGAGAAACCATGAAAACTCCTATGGAACCAGTCTTTTCACCCGGATTTTAATCAGGTCGAACTACCAATATTCTGTGATGTTTGCCACTCTGATTGGCATAGGCTTTGTTGAAAAAAAATCCCACCAAATATTGCATTATTGTATCAGTCTCAAGGAAGAATCAAGGAATCAAGGAAGAATTCAAGTTATGTACATAGGCTGCTGTTGCGCGATATTTTATTAAAAATTTCATTTTGTGCAGGCGACCGTTAATCGACAAAATCTGTGACAATTTTAAATACAGCTTGTTGGATATCAGAAGTTGTTTAAAGCTTTGCATCAAGTTATATATGAAAAAAAGTTCCAGATGCAGAATTTTTCTTTTAATTTATCTATCTGAGATCAGTGATAATGATAATAAGATAACCAATCAAGTAAAGAAGCTATCTCTTCTTTTTAGTAAAAACTTTAAATAGAAAAATTAATATTGAAGAATGCATCATACTTAATGAAAAATCCAGTTTGAAAATGAGAGATTCTATTAAAAAAATAAGAAAATGTTGAACATAGAAATTGATGAAGTAAAAAAGAAATAAATTTATATAAAAGAAGTGCCTTGAAATGTGAAGTACTTTAATATTTTTGAATTATAGTCATTCCAATGAACTTTCTTTTATCAATAAGCTAAAAGTTCTTTTGAAAAACTATAGCGGCAAAAGTGAATAGTTCTGACAGACCATTTTCAGGCATTCATTTAACATTCTGCTCTTGTCCTGTTACATTTCCTGCGTTAACTCGAAAAAAAAAATTGAATTATTTTTCATTCTATGTGTGTATTTTTTGCTTATTTATTCCTTTTCACATTTATTCACTCTTGTAATTAATTACATACATAACTATTTTTAAGAACGCTTATGTTGCTGAATTCTTAAAGTTTGTTATCAGATGTCATATTTTTGTTTAAGCAGAATTCCTCTATAACAGACATTTATGGCAAAAAATAATATCAATATCATTGTTTTACTAACTTGTGCAAAATCATTATTTGCAGAGTAGAACAGAAACCACTTTTTTAAATTAATAAATAAAAAAATTATATTACATATAAACTCTATTTTTCCATTTTATGATGTGTGCTGTTTAAAAGTAAAATTATGTTATTTTTTAGATTTTGTTTAATTTAATTGATAATTAAGGAGTTTATCTTCTTGAAAGTTCATAATGGTAGTAAAAAAAAAATTTAGTACTTTAATATATTATTATAGCTCATTGTTAAATGAACATTCAAAGAAGTTACTATTTGTTCATGCAAACTGCTGGTTCAGCCAGTAGATATACGAATATTTTATAAAAACTATACAAACATTCTACTGTAATGAAGGATACAGTGTCATGCATACTTGCCTGACAAAAGTAATGTCCAGGCATTCGTCTTAGTATTATAAAACAATATTTTCCTTTGGGGCAAAGATACTAATCACGTATATTTTGATTATATATAAAAGGTTAATATTTAATTCTGAAATGGATTTCATATTATTTGAATGCACTTAATGTGATTGTCTAATATCTAGTAAAGAAATTTTTTTGCTCAAAATTAATTTTCATTCTCAGTTGCAAAAGAATAAGAGAAATTTAAAATTCTAAAAAATATATTGCATTCTTGTTCTCCCTCCAAATTTATTTATGTTATATTGAACTGCTAACTTTTTCTAGAGTAGTTTAAAAAAATGAAATCCATAAATATAAACTGTTAGTCTTTGTTCAGATGCATAGACTATTGGTCTGTGTTTCAGATTTTTTTCTTTTTTTGCATAATAATATTTTATTTTATCCTGTACTTGAATGTAATTTTTGCATTACATACAAAATTGTTATTTGTCATATTTCATACCTGATATAATGTAAATATATAGGAACCAAGATACTAATGTTAGATAATTAATGAGATGAAATTCATTTTGATTGATATTTTATTTTGTTCTTTTTGTATTGATAGATTAATGAATTACATGTTTAAGGCAAGAGGTATAAGGTTTACATCAGAGGTATGTACTTCTGTAGTAATTTTCCATATTGTTTTAATGGCTTGTTGACTGTTATGATGTGAATGTACACAATGTACTCGTTCAGTAATCTATAAATCAGACTGTGTAGCTATGTAATTATATTCATTTAAACAGATAGAGGCAGACTTAGGATGTAGTGCAATTTGCAATCACAGGGGACCTCGCATTCAAAGTGGCTTCTAAATCATTTTTTGGTTTCTAAGAAATAGTAAACATATCTTGTAGTATAAGTTCAGGAGTCTTCAAAAGGTGTATTACCTACTTCATAAATCTGCCTTTTTTTTATACATACATACATATATATATATATATATATAAGGCTAATTTTAAAAATGCAGTTTTTTTAGTTACAATTGGTGGATATAAACAATGTGTTAATATTAATTGTTTTTAGTGTCAATTCATATATTCATAGTTAGATATTTTAATGGAAAAAAAAATAACGTTTAAAGGTAAAAATAATTTAATCAATTATAAAATACAAAATGCTTTTGTAATCTAATTTTCCTTGCTTATTTTTGAATCAGAATTGTTATAGTAAGAATCTAAATTGAATTATAATAAGATTTTTTTTAAAAAAACTTTAACGACATTTTGGGTGATGTGAATGCTAACAGACTGCCTTAAATCTATTATTTACAACAGCTGCATTATTTAATTAACTATTTATTTATTTATTTTCTGCTGATACTGAAATATGAATTTTGTATAATTGTATTATAATACTTATTTGAATTTGTAGAATGCTAGATTGAAACAAATCAAAGAGAAAGGTGAATTTTATGTAAGTCTGGTAATTATTTTCAGAGCTGCTCAGGGAATGCTTTAATCTTTTTATATTCAGAATTAAGATTTACTGTAACTAAATATATCATCCTTAAAACATTTAGTCAATGACTAAGATTAAGTAATTGCTGTTTAGTATTTAAAATTTGACATTTCTTTAACATATTACTGAAAATGTGTTTAAAAAGACCAATATGAAACTGAGCTTTGAAAGTTCATATTTTGTGGAAAAGTTATTCTAAACCAATCTGTATTCTTGCCAATTAAATCATAGCTTTTCACTAAGAATTTTTTAAGGCAGCTATTGTTATGTCATAAATTCAATCAGCTTTTTCAGAGCAAAACTCATCCTTGCTTGTAAATATTAAATATTGTGTCTATAATGTGTGTGTGATACCTGCTGTTGAATATTGTCTCATCATGGAAAAAAAAAGTTGTATTGTTTTCAGTCAAACTTGAGATTTTATGGAACAGTTTTTGACATTGTTCATCAATAAATTATTGATGGGTTTATAACTGTTTTTAAGTTTGTTTTGTATTTCTCTTATTTGTCTGTCAGTTCGGTTATATACTATCAGAAATATGCAGTAAACAATGAGTAGTATTACATTGTATTGCTGTTATTAAGGCAATTTGGTTCATTCAGTTATGGGAAACCATATGAAGAATATCTTATTAAAAGGATATAAAGGAACATTCTGAGAGAAACTAGCCTCTATTTAGATTATTTAGGATAAATTATTATAATGTGTATGTATATTCACTCAGCCTGTCCCACTGGTGGAAACAGCATGTGAAAAAATTGCCAGTGTTTAGCAGATTTAGCCTTGTGATTTAAGGGAATCCTCCCCCTGTAGTATACATTTTCCTTTTTACAAGTAATTCTTCATGTAGTAATACTAATATATTTCCTTTTTCTTCTCTCTCTCTCTTTTTTCATTTTGTTTTTTCACAAGTACTCTTAAAACGGTTAAGGGATTTTTTATTTTGATATGAAATATCGGTATAAACTATGTATGGTACAAAAAACTGAAAGATAGAAATATAAATTTTACACAAATGCAAATACCTGAATGTGCAAAATTTTTCTTTGATATAAAAAATCACACGTTCTCATCAGTAAATATGATGTAACATTACTTGGGCAATCATTTAAGTAAGGAAAAAATAATCGGCATGCTTTCAATATTTTTATTTATAAATATAATGTCTGTAGTGTTCTAGCTGAATCTGTAGCCTGTAGGGCCATAAGTCATTTATAAATGGGTCAGACTGAAACAAATGTAGCAGGAGCCATTGAAGTAGCATCTCAGAAGCATAATTTTTAAACTAGTGAAGTCCCATTAAATATCTAGAATAAGCTTAAGAAAAATACTTGAATAATATCATAGGCTTGCAGCTTCAAAACAGAATTTCGATTTTTATAACTGACAGCCGAGAGAAACTGAAATATGAAGGCCACTCTTCTGCAACTTGAAATTAGTAAAGGTACTGTCACAAATGTGTCAACTCAAACTGTTTGAAACTGACTGCACAGTACTGGTTTATACACTTGCAGAGTCATGAGGTTTTTCGAAGCATGAAAAAGCACTGCCGTCGTCGGGATTCGAACTCTATATCTTACACCTGCTAGTCAGCCGTACTTTCCAGTTATCCGAAGAAGACACGCGATAAAGAGGGAGAAAATGCATTACATTCTCCCAGAGTTGGATTAGCTTTTAAACAATAATAAGTGCGTGCTTAGGGCATCAAGGAAAGGGGGCACTACGAAAACTTTTACTGCCAGTTTTATCATGGAATGTATGGTGCAGCTAAATCAAGATCAAGGGAAAAGAAACGGGATAAACGTTGGCGTAAATTTATGTAACCAAAATCTGTCATGAGCTTAGGCCTTCTATTGAGTTTTAATCCCACCCTGCATGCTTCCTCTCTTAAATGGCTACTGGGGAGGAAGGGACCCAATTTTCAAACCCTGGTGGTGAGAAATTATCGTCTGCCATCTTTTAGTTCGGGCTCCACTTGTATAGCCTTTTAGAATTTTTGGTATCAGAGAAGATGAGACAATCCTCTATGCCATTGAAGAGACTTGAAATCCTGACCTTCCAAAGCTAGCCGAACGTGCTTTCCATTTATACCAGGAGAAGGGAGAAAATACTTTACACCAGAACATGCCACACCTTGTGTACAGATGTGCAAATTATGCAATTGATTTAAACTTCAGACTATACCATACGAACCGCGTGTGTATATAAGCAAATCATCAGTACATCATTCAAAACATAGTCATGGCTGTGAGCTTTTATTATTATTACTGTATCGATAGGAGAACGAGAGTGCTGTGTTACTGCCTTAAGGTGTCATGATATCCACGTTCTAAAAACCGATGAGTTCGCGATATAGTTCGTCGGTCGTCCTCATACTACTAGTTGGTCTATCTGCTTTACTTCAGAAGGAAAATGTGCTACATCCATCGGTCATATTCGGAGATAGTGATCGTTGGAATGAAATGTGCAACACTAGTGAGAGTGGAATTCGAAAGACGTCACATCAGATCTTATGCTATACTACACCCTCAGTCCACGAATGAAAACATTTTCAGAAGTGAAAAGGAGTTTTGGATGCTTCCATATAAATAGTGTTGCGCCAATTGGTTGCAGAAAGTTTTTTTGTCTAGTTTTCTGTTTCAAAGGCTACCTTTAACAGCATGATATCATATCACTGTTTAGAATGATGTCACGCCAGAATTGCGGAATGTAACAGTGCAGTATTAACAATGCCAGTCTGGAGGCGATTAAGGCATGAGGTGGATTCTGCTACCATTTTGGAGCACTAGTAATATCAGCAGCTGCTTACTTGAACTACAGAATATGTTCACATTAACGTTATACCGTCATGTTCATGAAATGCTCTGGCACCATATTTTTAAGGTGAACGCAAATTTCGAAAGAATCACATATGACTCAGATAATGGCCATCAACAAATGGTTGTCCCCAGAGATCCCTGAGATTGTGTAGTGCTTAGTCCGAATATTTTTGTATGCGAACTAAAGTAGGTTCCAGCATGTTGGCTCTGAAAGTAAAGCTTACAATAAGGTGAAAAAGAGCGTTTATTTTTGCACAGTTTATTAATGTTTTAAAATTGTCTTCTCTTTTTTTTAGCTATATATGTTTTAAAAGTATTCTCAATTTATGGTACCCGTGTACCACTACTGGTACATTACATTATTTTTATTACAGTTTGTACATTATTTTTGTACAAACTGTAATAAAAATACATTATATATTATTAATTATTACATTATTTTTGTTACAGTTTGTACATAAAGATTTAAATTAATGTGAATTGGCGCACCTTTTAACAGTATACTTTAATCATTAATTATTTAGAAACGTATATTTTTTCGTTTTTGGCGCCTTCCGTGCGTTCGCTGCTGTGGCAGCGCGGTATGCTGGTTATGCTCGGGGTTTAATATTGAAATGAATAATAATAAAAAAGACTTTAGCTTGGCGAATCGTAATGTATAATTATATTTTATTTTTTATTGTCAAAATTTCGTTTACGGATATAACTGAAGGATATAAATTTAAAATGTTTTATTCTTTTGATTATAGGTATTCCATTTATGATGCATAGCATTTTATCGAAAAATGCTTTTGTAGTACTATATATATATATTTTTAACTTCTATGTGCTACAAAATTTAAAAAGTTTAACTACTTCTACTGAAAACTAATCACTTCTTTTCGTAAATGGAATATGGCATCTATTTTGCCTTGTAGTTATTCTTTAGATATTTCTAAAAGTGCCTTGTTTGAAAAACTAAATGCTTACTTGAACAATTTAGAACCATTAATCATAAAAATGTACGAAAGCAGATATTTGCATTTAAAAGGGCACATGCAGTATTACGTTATAAAGTTCACTATGACTTAATCATATTTTTGGATTTCCTTTAATTGAACTTACGATGCACATGAAATCATCGATAGTTGTTTTTGTAATCAGTGATAAAACATAAAAGTGACTCCCATAATATGTGACTTATTAGCGCTTTAATCAATATAATTATTTTTTTTTAATTTAACACTTATATTTTGGAAATCTGATTTCCCCACCCCCATTTGTAGAAGTTTTAGAGTATTATTTATTTAACCGATTATTATGATCTAAACCTTTGCTATAACTTCTTTCCATAGTCCTCACCAGTATACAAATTAGCTGGTAGAGTGTTTAAGTTGAAGGTTTTGAATTTTTAAAGATAGAGTTTTGGGCAGCTTTGCCTGCAGTTTGCGTTCAGTCGTCCAGTTCTGCCAGTTAATATTCAAGCTTTAGCCATTTTGCAAGCCAACGTTCATAACGCGCCATTAAAATACTGAACCAGGTTAAGTTGGTTAATTTCTAAGGTTTCGAAGTATCGTAGTCATTGACTACGGCACTTTAAATTTGAAATTTCAATTTATTTTATTTTAAATACTCGCAAATGGTGGAATTTTATGCGCACTAGTTGTGCTCTCTGTTCATTTAAAAAAAAAAAAAGTTATTTACAATCTTCTTAGGACATTGCTATAATATAATTCGCTTGCGTGTAATAGGATAAGAAGGACTTTGATTTAATTTCTACGTAACTATAACTACTAACTATAAAAGTAAAAATGCATTGTTGATCATATACATTTAATTACAAGGAATTATGGCATTCCTTCATGCGTGTTCTCGCAGTTAAATGGTAGTACATCCAGGTAATAGTTGGAAGATCCGCATTTCGAATCCCAGTAAAAGTATTAAAGATGTTTCTTGCTTCCTGAGTAAATTTAATAACGCTACCGTGGCGTCCGAACAAAAATTATAATGGCGGATAATCTGTCACCACCTGGATCTCAGGACACTCGCCAGTCACCCTTTAAGTAGGGAGGAATATAAGGAATTATCGCATTCCTCCGTGTGTGCTCTTGCCGTGGACAGAATATCCGTAGTTCAAATCCCGTGGAAGGCACTGCGGATGTTCCATGTTTCTGAAATAAACCGAATATCTCTACATGCATCTTATGCCCATTTCTTATTCATGAATACATCTAAGAAAGAGAATGCTGCCCAACCGGTTAGTGGTTAGCGTTGTTGAAGGCTGTGCCGAAGGGCCCGGGTTCGAATCCCGGAGAAAGCGTGGATGTGGATGTTTGCAAATGTATAGTGTCGGTGCGGTATGGCGGCACTTTAAGTATGCGGTGAGCCAAAAGTCCTGTCGTGTGGTTTGATGGAACGGGACAGGAGTGGGACCCGTCCTTCTGGGGTGCTCTTCATCAAAATCGCACGATGTCCTGTTCTCTAGCCATAATGTCACCTGTAAGGTGCTCAAGGCCAACGACAAGCGTATCTTAAGCGCTCCTTGCCACGAGGAATTTCGTGTGCTTCGGTTGATGTTGCTGTTAGACAAGTAAGCAAAAAAAGGAACAACAAGAGAGAGAATGCAAGAAAGTTTCCGATATTTCAAATGGCTCAAGATCTTACCATCAACATTATACACAACTTCAGCA
>KK113303.1:35539-58164 GCA_000611955.2 Stegodyphus mimosarum | reverse complement strand
GAAATCAATACATTTCTTCCATTATGAGATCTAGTCTTTTTGGGCCACATAAACAAAACTAGATCCTATTAATGTATCTGACGAATTCTCGCACAGGCGTGAAGTAATACCAGCGTAGAAAGGTGAAAATAACCCTTTATTAATTCTAACTAAAAAACAGAAGGGCATGTACTTCGTGCTTTACAATAACACCGACAACTTGCGGTGGAATTTAAACGTTATTTCACAATCAAATTCGGGTCTAAAAAGAATAGTACTGGATTAGCACGTTAAGTTATGGCTAACTTAGATTGACTCAGCAAACCTAATAGGAGTGACGATTATTGGAAATGTCCAAAGGGCGTATTAGATTGTAACAGCTTTAGATATTGTTGCAATAATAATCTTGTACTTTTGAAATAGTTGAATTTGAAATATGTATGTTAATAAATAGCAATGTTTGAAACGCCAACTCGAGAGCTGCGCGCGGTTCTCGCACGAAGTAAGAAAATGATTTTTAATTTAAAAAAGGAGAGAATACGTTTTTGGCTGTTAATTTTTGCATGTCACCTTTTCTTGGACTTATATGTTGCAGATAGGAAATTGATGTTTTAAATAAAGTTTGCTGTGTTCCATCAATGGAGTTTATTTTAATTACAAAACAAGCATTACAGTCTTAATTATTTTTGGAGGCACCGGCGAGATAGAATAATCGTGTGTGCTTTTGAAATGAAAGCACATCTCCTGGAAAGCAAGGTATAGCATTTCTTTATTCCCAATTCCAAACGATATTATAAAGTTATTTGAACGAATTTTGATTTTATACACTGCTGAAAAGCATACGAAAATGTGTTTTGCATCGTTGCAAATTTTAGTATAATTGTGCAAAAATTTTCTGTGTTCTAAACTCGGTTTACTATTCCTTACTTAGTTTGAAGTGTCCATCATCGGACTTTAATACTCAAGTTTATCTTGCATTTTTACATATATATTTGAGTCGTAAATTATCATATGTTATTTTATGGTGCATCACTGCATATCAACTGATGGTAACAGTCATAGGCTGTTCGGAATAAATATGGTATTGCTTATTCTGAGCATTTAAACAAGTGCATTTAATTCCTTGTTGCCAGAGCACTTTATTTATTTATTGCAATTAAGTTGAGCTATTTTGAGGAAGCGTAAAGAACAGGGAGTTCGTAAACTTTAGAAGTAGAAAAAAAATGTCTTTCTTAGGAAGAGCTCGTAAGGAGGATTTGCAGAATCTCGCAACTGAACTAGGTGTTCAGGTGACTGCTGATTTGAAAATAGTTGATCTGAAACAGAAAATTATTGAGAGCAGAGATTATGACGAAGTATTCGTCAAAGAAGTCTTAAACACGATAATAGAGGACCGAAAAGAGAGGGAAGAAGTAGAGGAATGGAGAAGGAAAGAACAATATGATTTAGAGAAATTAAAACTTGAAGCTGAGATAAAGTCTCAAACCACCGGACAGGTCCGGACGAAAACGGAATTGCGACAGCTGATGCAGAAATTTGACGACAAAGAAGGAGATATCAGTCTATATTTATCACTGTTTGAAAGGCAAGCAGAATGGGCTCAAATTGATGAAGAAGAATTTGTATCTCATTTGCTAGGACTACTTCCTGACGAAGTAACACAAATAATGGCTAGAGAACCCTCTGATAAATTCATAAGTCGATTCTTCATAATGTCTCAAGAAGGATATTTCGTCCGGATAAAGTTAAACTAGTATCTTCTTCAAATTCTAAAATGATAGGCTAATAATAATATAATACTTTCTTCTCGATCCTCTCTATTCGCACTAACCGAAACGTTTTCTAAAGCTTCTTGACATATTGGAACTCAGTGACTGCAGATCGTTCCTTAGTCTTCAGCTTAATAACACTTAAGGCACGTACGTTTGGGAGATAATCACACGTGATATATCCATTCCCTTGGCTATCCGCGGTGTGTTAATATTGGGTTCGGAGTTATCAAAAGGTATTTCCGATGAATTATGATTTTTATTTAGTATCTACGTACTAACTACTTTTACATTTGTAATAAAAAATGGGTGATTACGATTGACCAGGAAGCTAATTTATCCGTCATTTTGACGGAAATCCATTGAGATAGGTATAAGCAGCGATTCTCAACTGATGGTACGCAAGAAAATAATAGGTTGTAAGCAAAGAACAAAGTATTTTTAACTAGTAAATCCAAACATTAAATACCTCAACATTTTGTTTAAGTTGTTTCTCTAACACTCGTAGATTTATACAAACCGAGCTTTGTTCAAGTTCAATACCCGCTCATAAACTTTAGCAAAATAATCCGGTTTTATTTTCGCAAATATTCTATTAGCCATAGGAAAACAAAATTTGTCATAAATGACGTTTTTAAAAGGAGAAATAGAAATGGATGTTGTATTTAATAAGAAATCCCTTTTATTCATTTTCATTTTCGGAAATATTCTTTTAGTCATAGACAAATCAAATTTTGTCATAAATGATACTTTTAAAAGGAGTTGTAGAAATGGAGGAAATAAGTTAATAAAAAAGATAATGGTATCTCTTTAATTCTCTTAGAGATTTTTTCTTTTTCTTTTTCTTTAATTTTTCAACTTATTAGCTTGTTCACACTTTATGTCGCTACCATTTCCAGGCTCACATTGCTTTATTTACAATTCTAATAATTTTTACGTCGATTTGCTGTATCTAACACAGGTATTTTCTCTTCTTGTTGCTTTGTATTCCTTACTTTTCTAAGCAATTTGAGAACATCGTCGTTTGCTTTAGAAGAACTCATAATACACTGTGCATTTAAATATTTGTGAAACAATAATAAAGCAAATCTAGATTTTCAAAACAGAAAAGTGGCTCGGATCCGGGTTCTTCGTTTCAAACTGATGGTCCGGTTGTGACGTCACCGTCGAGATAGATAAGGCTACGGCTACTATAAAATTTTTACTTTTCGATTCTGTCTTTGTGTCTCTTTCGCTGATTCCCCACCCCTCGCATCAAATTTGTTTTACCTACTACTTTAACAAAATGTTTGATATTGGGAACACATATTTCTCCTTCCATAATTATTGCATATTTTTATTTGTATATATCATATTAATGTAGCAGGATTATCAAACATCAAACGGATGAAAGAGGCTACTTAATATTTAGACTAACATTTGAATGTTTTGTATCAATCAGAAATTTAACTTACTTTACCTTTTAAACAAACTGATTACATGATACTAACGAGTATAAAACTGAACAGAATCTAAATTAGCTAAATATATGCATTTAAGTTTCACCATGATAAAACGATCTTTAATGATTTGCAAAAAGCATTGATATTTAAATTTAAGAACAGTACACTCTGTTAAGAATCAAATTTACTCAGTGTTTGATATTCTACATATTATGTAATGAAATAAGTGTTATACTTTTAACTCCTTAGGACAGTTACTTCATATAAAATTAAAGTTTCAAATTAAAATAATTAATCATTAATTTTGCTGACAATTTTTATATTACTAGTCTTAGTAACTGTTACAAAGAATGATTCTTTTAGATGGCAAAAGTAAACGTAAATTTATCCCTTAAATCCTAACGAATAAATATATACAAATTATAAAACCCAACAAAATGTTTACAAATAAATAATATTTGCTTTCTGTAGTGTTTGCAGTTTTCTTTTAAAACAGGGTTTTTTATAGTTATATATATACACAACAGTAGTTCTTCAGTAAAATGTTTACGCACTCCCAAAAAATTTGTTTGACACGGTATTCAGCAGTATATCAATTGAATTAAATAATTCTAGCCTATTTAACCACAAAATTTCTTTGATTTTGAACGTTTAAAAATCCGCTTACGTATTTCTAAGAAAGAAGTTTTTGAACTACTATATAACAATGCACAATAATATTTACAATATCTGGGTGAGGATACTTTAAATATCCTCTATCCATGCTTGAAAATAAGCGATATGCATCTTCGCATATCAGTGCTTTATCAACTGAAAACTGCTGTTTTTTTGCACATGGCCTAAACACAATATTCTACAAGGATGGTAAAACTGATAAGATACTTTCGATGCGTAAAATATACATTAATTACATAAATATCCAGGTAATTAATTACTTCATCTTCCTTTTTGCATGAAGACACAGCATTAAACTCATCAATAGTACTTTGACAGAAGTTGCAGATCTCAATGAAAAGGTGTTTTGTAAACTGAATTTGGACTGGCATTCAAGTATTTGGCTCACTGAGACATGATATTGCGATCCGGCTACAAATCAATACTTTCTGAATCTCTCTTCTAAGGAATCAGTTTGTGTTTTACCACAGAGAAAATATTTTATTTTCAGTTCTTCGATACAATACTGCTTCATTTCCAACAAAGTACGAGTTGTGTGAGTAAGAGCATAATGAGTTCCTTTCATAAAAGTCCCTGTTGTGCATCCCAAACTTTTCTAAACATCCAGCCAATTCAAAAATTTACATTGGAAGTTCAAATTTTCATCATCAAACAAATTAATTAATGGGTTCATATTTTCATTTCTTAGTCGTATTCCTTTATGGGGACTTTTCATAATATCCTTTGCATCCAGGAACAACACAATGAGAAAGCATAATGATGATAACACGGAAATATGGAGAAACGAAAATCTATCACTAAGCAATTAACTTGAAAAACCAATGAATAATGCAGAAATGTTATGAAACTAACGAAATCTATGGATTTAGCAAAAGTGTGTGAAGTATGTATAACAGTGTTAAGAGACAGAAAGCTACTGATATGTGAAAATGGACAAGGAATGTGGAGAAAGTTTCGGGGAGTGTCATTGTGTAAGTTACTGATGAGGGTCCCTTAGCCGTGACGTCACAAGCTAGTTTCGATTCAGAGCGCAGGCCTTATCTATCTCGATGGTGGCGGTTGTGATTGTCCTTCAAAGACTTCGTTTTACCAGCAGAAGTGGCCTTGATCCTTGTGGACCATGTCACCCTGCAAAGTAGTTTTAGCCTTGACACTTGTGGACCGTGTTACTCTACGACTTCTTCTAGCCCCTTCGGATGTGACCGCGGGGACTGCACCCCTTTGATTTGCCACTGATACTGTGACATAGCTGTGTATGGTCATTCGCTTGGGTCTGTGCAAGGCCAACTAGATATCTAGTTGGCAGAAGGTAGATATCTATTTGGCAACTAGATATCTAGTTGGGTCTGTGCAAGGCCAACTAGATATTTGTGTCTACCATTCAGCGTCATGTCCTGCGCCTGCTTTTGCATTGTATGTTTTTATTGTATTTATTATGAAAACAGAATATAGTGTGTTTCGTTTCTTTTAAAGTAAAATATCTGTAAGCCAAGTTTTCAAAGTGTTTTGAATAAAATTTTTATTTTTAACTACTGAACACTATTTAGATTTAAAGCTATCAACTTTTACAATTATTAAATTGAATTTCTATATATAACAAAAAAGATGGTACAAACTGCTAAAATTAATGTTCTCAGCATATTAAAATAGATTATGATAAATTTTATATTTATTCCTTAAAGAGTGCGTTTTATTAACTCATAAACTTACACATTATAAAATACCTGTTTTACTCACAAACACTGAGATACATTTGATGACTTCAAACTTCACGTGACTTATGTATAACTAATATTAATAAACAATGTGAGGCGTGATACATGATAGATATCACGTAGGCCTCGCAAGCCATGTAGATTACCTCACAGATCACGTGACTTGTGTCTAACTAATGTGAACAAGCAAGGTCATTCTTCATTTCCTTCTTTTGCGGAATGCACCTCTTTAGCTTTTCAAAGTCTGGTTGCCTGCGCTTTAGTGTAATGCTGTGCCTCTTTTATTAACAATAATATGCAGCTAGGTTGATGAATTTTTCCCCCTAAATACAAGCACGGGCGGCACACAGGCTAAAGCAACCCGTACGGCTGCAGCGGAAGAGAAAATTTTCATAATTTTTTGTAAATAACCAGCTGTCAGAATTTCAAAGTCTCTGCTGGACTGCGAAGTCTATCGCCCGTCCTTTTTGCAAGCTATTGCAGTCCGAGTCTCGATAGACAAGGTTGACCAGTGAAACGATCCTTGCAAACGGATCTTAACTAGGTAACAAAATAAACTCTACTTGAAAGTAAGTAAAATCGTTAGCCTATTAGTTTATGCTGATTACACATACAATTTTGAACGCAACAATACGTTTTCTTAACATCTTCCCATCGACGTGCCACCTTGTTTAAAATGACAGCTGTCTTCCTTTTTCATTAAAAAAAACATGTAAAAAACAGAAACAAAGTCTTGTTCATAGCTTCTAATCGTTATCAATTTTATGAACCCCTGGGTAACTAAAACGCCTGAGTTGGATTACTCAAACTGATCGACTAATATCTGCAGTATTTAACGAATTATAAAAATTGTGGAGCAGTTAAGTAAAAAAACATTTCTATATTTAATAGAATGGTGCAGTATTTTTCTGAAATGTACGAAATTATTCATGTTGAAATAGTTCCTAAATGTTAAAAAAATATTTTCTGTTATAAACTGTACATCAGCACGCAGAATTTCTAGGTTAAGCAATGATACAATCTATGTAGAATTGTAACACAAAATTATGTCATAGAATGTGAGATGTTATGCGGCAAGTTGTAAGGAGGCCGAAATGCTGTGTAAGATAAGTTCGTCAAAGAAATATTCGTGGTAAAATATGGGTCACCTTTAATGAGTGCGCTTTAGTGGATTAAATGCCATCTTTTTTGTCATGTAATCCTCATCCGTTTTTGCGAGATTCGTGGAAACATGGTCAGTCTAAAAATTAAAGTTTCACTGCCTTGAGATTTGGTGTACCAATAAAGTTTTAATCATAGTGCACACATTTATTTTTCGTCCTAACCTATTTAGTTAATAGCTCAATATTTTTCGTACTATTTCAGCAGTTTTTCTACACACCATTGGTCAAGGAATTAGAAACTTTTGAGATTTCCATTTGAATGCGTGCTAGGGATGAAGTATGTTAATTTTTTTATGACGTGGGTTACACGCGGTTAGACTGCTAGTATACGTAAGGTATAACAGTGTTTTTTACGATAAATGGAGTAAAATGGGGAAAATGAAGATCTTTCACCATTTAAAAAAAGGACTTATTATTGGTGCTCGTTTAGCAGGGGCCTCGATTTGAAGACAGCAAATCTCACTGGGTTCTCAAAAGCAGTCATCTCAAAGGTTTTCAAAAGTTAGAATTTGATCCCAAGTCCTTCTCTGGAAAATGTAACTGCGATTTGAGCACAGTTTTCCAACAGAGTGATCGGCGGCGTCTCCGACGAATTGTACGGCAGAACAGGGATTCTGATGTGCTTCAACTGACACGATCGTCAACCAAGGCTCTTCCCAACAGATTTCAGCTCGAACCATGCGCAGAGAATTGCAGAGGATAGGAATGCATAGTCGGGTGCCTTTGAGAAAACCACTCATTTCTTCCCGACATGCAATAATTCGTTTGCAGTGTTGTCGGGAAGAAGATACTGGGCATCTGAGGATTGAAAACGGGTAATGTGGTTGTATAAATCATGCTGCAGCTTATTTTACACTGATAGAAGAAATCGAATTCGGCGAGAACCCCATGAAGCCATGAATCCATCTTGCCTTACTCGAACTGTGCAAGGGTCTTTTTGCAACACAATCAAGCTCCATGAGAGGTAAGTTTCTCTGTTCGGGAGCGGCAACAGATGTAAGAGAGCGAGAAGCTGAAACAGTTGCTTTTTTTTAATATGAAAAGAAGGAAAAGCGTTTGATGTGTTTGTGCTGTACTATTTTCTTTGATTTAAATATATGTTGTTGATGTTTTCTTCAGCGTTGCCATCTATGAACAAAACTCCCTACATTCGTTTCCACAATCAATCCTAACAGGAACTACATTTTTGCCCCCCCCCCGGGTGGGCGAGTTTTGTTTTGGAGTTTGATAACGGTAAGAAAATTGGATTTCCATTTGAAGTTATTGATATATATTGAATTTAGACATTTAGCATTGAATACACGAACAAATTTAATAAGATAGTAAAGATGGAAATTATTAAACGAAATAAAACAGCACAGCGCACTGCATTTACGAAAGCATACACTAAGTTAGAGAGTGTGAGTATAAATGAAAATACTAAAGCAGAAGAAATTTAAATGTGTTCACATTTGCTCAAGCCAAAAACGGACTCATTAAATTTAACACACAATAATTATTTAGATGCTTTAACAGACAAACAGAATTTAAAACTGAATTTAATATTATAGAAGAATATAGAAAAAGGCTTTGAGAATGGAATTCAAGTCTAAACGAGCATTAGAGAATATTAAGAGAAAACAAAATAATAACGAAGGTAGTGATTCTGGCAATAATTCTCAATTGGCTCTGTATGAAAATCCGTATAAAACGATTTCCCCACGACTTCCTGAAGTTGAACTGTATAAATTTGGCGGGGAATTAACAGACTGTTTAACCTTCTGGGATCAGTTTAAAAACATACACGAAAATAAAAATTTAACTAATTGGGATAAATTTCATCAGTCGACAAAATACTAAAGAGCTTATTGCATCTTTTCCTATTACTAATGAACACTACCCTTTGGCGATAGAAAGCTTAACTGAAAGATATGGACGAAAAGAACTATTAATTTGCTTTTATATACGAGAATTCTTAAAACTCGTTTTAAATAACTCTACTAAAATGAAACAATATTCTTTAAGTGGTCTGTATAATAAGCTTTTTACTCAACTTCGGACTCCAAGTAGTTTAGGTGTTAACTACGGATCAATGCGGCATAATATTATATCCGTTAGTCGAAAGTTCGTTACCGACCCATATAATGGCGATCATTTGAAAGGTAAAGAAAAAATATTGGGTCTGAACAGAGTAAACCGACCCTTGATGTTAATCAGAAGAAAAAATAAAATTAAGTACATGGGACATATTTCCCTATGAGTGCGAAAACAAGAATTTGGCAGAGAGCCGACGCTCGCTTCCATCTGCTAATGAATTATTCATTCATGATTCAAACGAAGTATGTGTGTTTGTTTAAAGAATCATGCTACTCGCTCATGTAAAAAGGCGTTTTTCATCCCATTAGAAGAAAAGATCGCAATAATAAAAAAGAAAGGATTGTGTAGAGTATGTTTATCTAAGGGACATATAGCTTCTAGATGTCGATCCCAAATAACGTCTCAGTTGTGTTCTAAAAGACATTTAATGTTCATGTTTCGAAATATTGGACGTAATAAGTCTGATTTACCCAAACAAGATGTAAATAGCAAAAATATTAATGAAAAAACAGTAGACTCTTTACATTCTTGTGCAACGAATGAAGTTATATTACAAACTCTTGCCGTAAATGCACATGGAATCAAGAGAGAACGTAAAGCTAGAGCTATCATCGATACAGGATCGCAAAAATCATATATTTTGAAATCTGCTGCTAAAGAATTGGGTTTTAATTTGCAGAGAATTTTGCCATTTCTTATTTGGTGGAACGAAAACAAAATGTATAAACACAAGAACTATAAAATATATTTGAGTAGTCTTGATGGTAATTATATTTGTAAATTAGATGCTTTGGATCATGATGTCATTTGTAATGACATTTCTAGAGTAGGAAATGATTCTTGGATACACGAATTAAAAACTAAAAATATATTCTTAACGATATTCAAGAAAACGCAGGTCCCATTGAGATACTTTTAAGTGCAGACGTTGCCGGTAAATTAATTACTGGTCGACGAGAAGAATTAAAGGCCGGCTTAGTAGCATTATAAACCAAGTTCGGTTGGACTTTGGTAGGGTAAAGTGTCCCGATATACCGACAAAAATGATGCAAGTATGAATATCGTAATCATGCTATCTCAAACACAACGAGTTAAGGTGCACATGGAAGCTGACAAAAAGAGCCTTGATATGAAAATAAGTGCTTATGAATTTTCACTAAAACAAAAAGAGGAAGAATTGGAACAGATTCGAAAAGCAAAGTTCTCTTGTAAAACAAAAACGCAAGCTCTCATTTAAAAAAACTCAGAGTTAGAAAACTCATGTAAAGTTCTGCAAGACAAAAACAATTCTCTGACTAAAGAAATGAAAACTCTTCAATTACAACTAGAAAGTAGCAATAATCTAGTGAAAGAAAACGAAAATGCTTACTATCAGATCAAAAAGAAACTAGAAATTCTCTCAAAATCAAATGGATTATTAGAAGCCACAGTATAACAACTGGAAGATGATGTTGCTGTAACTAAAGCTGAGACTGTTCATCTAGAAGCCAAAGTTTGTAACTATTCTTTGAAAGAAGGCAAACTCAAAGAGAAAATCGAAATTCTGGAAAAGGAGAAAAAGGAATTTCTGATGAAAATTGCTGTCGAATCTGATAATGTGCAAGAATGAAAGATTAAAGAACTTACTTTAACTCGGAATGAAGCTGAAGTTAATTTATCTTCAAAGCTAGCAGATTTTGAAAATTTGAGCAAATAAATATATTAAGCTTAAGAGATTCTTATGAGAACAAAGTCAGAAAATTAGCAGATGCAGTTGCTGTAGCTGTGGCAGAAAACAAAACTCCAGAAGCCAAAATTGAACAATATACTTTGAGTGAAGCGAGTGAAGAATATTCATTGAGTGACAGGAGAAAATTGAACTTCTGGCGAAAGAGAAGAAAGAAGTTCTAAATGAAGCTGCTAGTAAAGCTGGTAAAGTTCTAACCTTGGAATTGACATCAAACTACGAGCAAGTCGTATCGGAAACTCAGAAGGTACCGGAAGTGGTAGCTGAATATCTTAAGCTTAATACTGACTCTAATGAAACTGTTCTCGTGTCTCGCTCAGGAAGAAAATAAAGCCAGTTAAAAGACTGGATTTATAAACTTCTAAACAAACTTTTGAACTTTCTCTATTTGAATTCTAAAATATTGATTTCAATTTGCATTCCAATATTTTGAAATATTTCTATTGTTATTTGTACGTTTTTGTTATCTCAAATTGTATGCATATATTATCATCATGTTACTGTTTTTGAGTGTGTATCTCCAAACTCAAGGTGGGGAGAATGTTGCAACACGATCAAACTCCATGAGAGGTAAGTTTTTCTTCGGGAGTGGCAACAGATGTAAAAGAGCTAGAAGCTTGCTTTTTTTTAATATGAAAAGGAAATGCGTTTGATGTGTTTGTGCTGTACTGTTTTCTTTGATTTCAATATAAGCTGTCAACGTTTTCTTCAGCGTTGTCATCTATGAACAAAACTCCCTACATTCATTTTCACAATGCGTCCTAAGAGGAACTACAGGTCTGGTGATATGGGGTGTAGCACTTCATCGTTTAAACGACAGGCGCCGCAATCTGCCAGAGGCGTAGATCACGTGTTCTGGTTACGTCACATCTTGTCTCTTGCCTCAAGACCTCTTTTTTTGGCGGGTGCCGGTGAGGTGAAAGGGTTGTTACGCAATGCTCCCGGTACGAGTCTCCTTCCTCTGTGCATAATAAAGTATATTTTTATATGAAATGCTTTTTCATTCAATAATGGAGTCAGATCACCCTTAATGTAACCATCTTGAACATCAACCACTCCTCAATGGTAACTTTAGGACTTGAAATGGTCTACTGCAACGATAACTTCTGGTTTCGATTCTTCCCGATGATGCGTGTTCTACCTGCAAAATGGCTGGATCTGAAACTTCTCCTGTGGTGACTCCACCTTTTACTCAAGTTGATCCATCCCTTTGGTTCCACATGTTAGAATCAACGTTTGAATTAGCTACTCTTAAGCCGATTACAGAGGAGAAGGCAAAATATAACTACATCGTAGTTAACTTACCAGCTAATATTACCACTGTGCTTCGGGATATCATCTTTCAGCAGAATAAAGTCAACCCATATGAGGACCTGAAATAAAATATTATCGAAAGGTGCTGCGAATCAAAGACTCAAGAAATTAGGCTGCTAGCAGGGAAAAGCCTGGGTGATCAAAAACCTAGCGAGCTTCTTCAGAATATCAAACGCCGAGCAGAAAATCATAATATAGATGATTCACTTTTATTTGATCTCTTTAATCAAGCGATGGTTGTTCCTGTTCAAACTATATTAGCTTCCATCTCCCCTATTACATCGGATAAATCTGCGGAAGTAGCTGATCGAATTTTAGCTATCTATCAGCAACACGAATGTATCCGCCATCGTCTCTAACAACGAATCTTCTTCAGAAAATGGCAGCTGTTTCTCTTCGGCTCAAATTTGTGAAGAAATCAAAGCTGTTCGGAAAGAAGTGTCTCAACTTCGACGTTCCAGGATTTTATCTCGTACAAATTTTACTGGCCGCAATCGTTCGAAATCTAGTGATAAAACTTTGTGCTGTATCATCGCAAATTCAAGCATAATGCAAAAAAGTGTATTTCGCCCTGTTCCTACAAAGGAAACTTGAAAAAGGAAGAGCAGAGGCGACCGACTCTTTCCACCCTCATGCATCGCCTCGCCTTTTACGTAACAAGCGTCTTATTGATTTAACAACAAATTTTAAATTACCTGCCAGATTAAATTCTTGTAACATTTTCTCTGCAAAATCTTCCTGTGCTGATAATGTATTTGGTAAATTATTGATGCAATATCCTGATATTTTTAAATTACCGGATCCCAATCAACCTGTGGAGCACAATACTGTGCATTGCATAAATACTAAAGGTCCTCCAGTTGCTGCTAAACCTAGACGGTTAGCTCCTGACCGCCTCAAAATTGCAAAAGCTGAATTCCAGCGCATGGTTAAACTGGGTAATATGAGACCTTCCAAAGCCCCTATTCATCACCTTTGCACATGGAGCCCAAAAAAGGGTCTGTCGAATGTAGACCTGTTGGCGACTAGTGATCTCTTAATGCACAGACTGTCAAAGAGAAATATCCTATTCCTTACATTGCTGATTTTACTTCAGAACTGTATGGTAAACAAATGTTTAGTCACATTGATCTCGTAAAAGCGTATCCCCAAATTCCCATAAATCCGGATGATGTACATAAAAAAGCCATTTGTACTCCCTTTTGTCAGTTTGAAAGTTTAAGAATGCAGTTTGGTCTTTGTAATGCTTTCTCAACCTTTCAACGGTTTATGGATGAGGTCACTAGAGGCTTGCCCTTTGTTTATGCATTTATGTATTTACTTGTAGCTTCGAATAATGAACAAGAACATTTACAACATTTAAACCTGCTATTTTCTAAACTTCAGGAATCTGGTTTATGTATAAATGTAGAGATGTGCAAATTTGGTCAATCTGCCATAGATTTCCTAGGATTTAAGTTATCGGGTGAAGGAACTGAACCCCTTCCTGATCGTGTAAAATGCATCCTAGATTTTCCTCAGCCGCAGACACTCACACAATTACGCCGATTCTTAGGTTTATTTAAAAAAAAAAAGTTATTTACAATCTTCTTAGGACATTGCTATAATATAATTCGCTTGCGTGTAATAGGATAAGAAGGACTTTGATTTAATTTCTACGTAACTATAACTACTAACTATAAAAGTAAAAATGCATTGTTGATCATATACATTTAATTACAAGGAATTATGGCATTCCTTCATGCGTGTTCTCGCAGTTAAATGGTAGTACATCCAGGTAATAGTTGGAAGATCCGCATTTCGAATCCCAGTAAAAGTATTAAAGATGTTTCTTGCTTCCTGAGTAAATTTAATAACGCTACCGTGGCGTCCGAACAAAAATTATAATGGCGGATAATCTGTCACCACCTGGATCTCAGGACACTCGCCAGTCACCCTTTAAGTAGGGAGGAATATAAGGAATTATCGCATTCCTCCGTGTGTGCTCTTGCCGTGGACAGAATATCCGTAGTTCAAATCCCGTGGAAGGCACTGCGGATGTTCCATGTTTCTGAAATAAACCGAATATCTCTACATGCATCTTATGCCCATTTCTTATTCATGAATACATCTAAGAAAGAGAATGCTGCCCAACCGGTTAGTGGTTAGCGTTGTTGAAGGCTGTGCCGAAGGGCCCGGGTTCGAATCCCGGAGAAAGCGTGGATGTGGATGTTTGCAAATGTATAGTGTCGGTGCGGTATGGCGGCACTTTAAGTATGCGGTGAGCCAAAAGTCCTGTCGTGTGGTTTGATGGAACGGGACAGGAGTGGGACCCGTCCTTCTGGGGTGCTCTTCATCAAAATCGCACGATGTCCTGTTCTCTAGCCATAATGTCACCTGTAAGGTGCTCAAGGCCAACGACAAGCGTATCTTAAGCGCTCCTTGCCACGAGGAATTTCGTGTGCTTCGGTTGATGTTGCTGTTAGACAAGTAAGCAAAAAAAGGAACAACAAGAGAGAGAATGCAAGAAAGTTTCCGATATTTCAAATGGCTCAAGATCTTACCATCAACATTATACACAACTTCAGTGAAATCAATACATTTCTTCCATTATGAGATCTAGTCTTTTTGGGCCACATAAACAAAACTAGATCCTATTAATGTATCTGACGAATTCTCGCACAGGCGTGAAGTAATACCAGCGTAGAAAGGTGAAAATAACCCTTTATTAATTCTAACTAAAAAACAGAAGGGCATGTACTTCGTGCTTTACAATAACACCGACAACTTGCGGTGGAATTTAAACGTTATTTCACAATCAAATTCGGGTCTAAAAAGAATAGTACTGGATTAGCACGTTAAGTTATGGCTAACTTAGATTGACTCAGCAAACCTAATAGGAGTGACGATTATTGGAAATGTCCAAAGGGCGTATTAGATTGTAACAGCTTTAGATATTGTTGCAATAATAATCTTGTACTTTTGAAATAGTTGAATTTGAAATATGTATGTTAATAAATAGCAATGTTTGAAACGCCAACTCGAGAGCTGCGCGCGGTTACTAAAGGCTCTGATAACATTGTCGCTGATGCACTGTCCCGAATTGAGGTAGACGATATTTCATCTACTGTTATCGATTTTCAAAAATTCGCCGGTGCTAAATCAAGCGACGAAGAACTTCAACAACTTTCAGCATCAAATACCTCCTCTTTAAAATTAGAGAAACATTATTTCCCTCTCTAGGATATTCATCTATATACATATATTCATATACACACACAATACATATATTCATATACGTATTGTGACATGTCACAAAAGCATCCCGTCCTTTTATTCCTCAGTCTATGAGATTAACAGTTTTTAAAACCTTGCATTTTTTTCTCTCATCCAGGTATCTCAGCTTCCATCGATTTAATAGCTAAAAGTCTTGTATGGCCAGGCATGAGAAAAGAAAGAAAATCTTTTGTACGCAGCTGTGATCAATGTCAACGAGCTAAAGTTGCCAAACATACCAAATCGCCTATCGGCACATTTGCTGAACCCGATGATCGTTTTGCACACATACATATAGATTTTATAGTCTCTCTATCTCTATTCCGTCAGATGGAGGTAGAGTATCTTTTATACTCTACCTCCATCTGACGGAAAACAGTTTTGCATGACTATTGTAGACCGGTTCACAAGATGGCAGGAAATTATTCCAACAACCGACATGACAGCGGAAACAGTAGCTCGTGCCTTAATACATGGCTGTATATCTAGATTTGGATGCCCAGTTACAATTACATCTGACCACGGTAGAAATTTTGAATCTAATCTTTTTAGAGAATTTACTCGCACACTTGGGTGCACTAGGATTCGAACTTCTGCATATCATCCCCAGTCAAATGAAATTATTGAACGCTTCCATCGGCATCTCAAAACAGCTCTTAAGGCACATAATACAGTACGATGGACTGATACTCTTCCACTTGTCCTCTTAGGCATACGCTCAGCCATTAAGGGCGATGTCAAAGCAACTTCTGCTCAACTTGTTTATGGCACAACATTAAGATTACCTTCCGATCTAGTAAACAGGGATGCTATAAACCAGACCTTAAATTCCGAATATGTGAACAGTTTACTTCAGACAATGAGATCTTTAAACCCTATTTCTACTGCCCTACACGGTAGTCCTAAAATTTTCATCAACCCCTCATTAAAACCTTGTTCTCACATATTTTTAAGATCTGATAAAGTTAATCCTTCATTGGCATCACCTTATTCTAGACCTCCTTTAGTCTTTGACAGAAATGATAAGAATTTCATTATTAATGTAAACGGAAAACGTACTACAGTCTCAAGTGATCGCGTAAAATCTGCTTACCAACTGCCAGATGACATTACTCATATCTCATCTTTACCTATTTCAGTTTGAACTCCATCACCACGGTGCTTTAATCAAACATTTACCACTAAAAGTGGGCGTAAAGTCCGATTTCCAAAGCATTTAGTTACGGACTACATTACTTGAGTAGAAACTTGTACTATATATATATATATATATATATATAATGTTTTGTATTACGCATATGTTCCAACTTCATGTATAACCATGAACATATATTTTTATAATAGTGAACCTCATATTCTATATTTCACTATTATAGCATTATCTCATCATTTTTTATATGTATTCTAAATTGTAATCGTGACTTCGTCACTGGGGGCATACTCTGTAGCACGTCATCGTGCGAACGACAGGCGCCGCAGTCAGCCAGAGGCGCAGATCACATGTTCTGGTTACGTTACATCTTGTCTCTTGCCTCAAGACCTCTTTTTTGGCGGGTGCTGGTGGGGTGAAAGGGTTGTTAAGCAATGCTCCCAGTAGGAGTCTCCTTCTTGTGCGCATAATAAAGTATATTTTTTATATGAAATGCTTTTTCATTCAATAATGGAGTCAGATAACCTTTAATGTAACCATCTTGAACATCAACCACTCCTCAGGGGCATGTTCTGCTGGCATAGAGTGGTATCCTAGTGTTCATCGAGGGTAAACAAACAGCCATGAGATAACTAGATATACTGGCAGATCAAGTACAGCCTGCAATGTAGCATTTTTAACCTGATGGCGACGGATACCTCATGGACGATAATGCAACTATACATCGTGCCAGAGCTGTTCAAAATTGGTTCGCTGAACATCAGTCTGTCCTCCAACACCTTCTCTGGCCACCGCATAGCTCGGATCTTAATCCCATAGAAATGTATGTACAGTCGAAAGACGCATCCGACAGTAATATCCTCTTCTATCTTGATCTAAAAAGCTGCATAGCCAATGCATGGTGTTCTCTGGACTTAAATGCACTCCAGAAGCATGTAAACTCGATGCCCATACAATCAGAGCAGTTATCCTTGCGAAAGGTGGTCCAATAAATATTGATCTTGGGCTCATAATTCATTAGCCAATTTATGTATTTCTCGCGAAATCCTAAGCACTGCATGTATCATTAATTTTTTTGTTAATTTTCGTACTTTTTGCAACATCATTCACATAACTGATAAATGTTCAAAAGAACGTGTTAGTTACCTGTGCTACACTGCTCGTCACGTGATACATTGTACTGAATGCTGATATTTGTATAATCTTCCATATGATTAGTTCTTTCACCAATCATTCACTGATCTTTACGGCTTCCATAAAATATTTTATTACTCATTCATTTATTATATCATTTATTTGTGTTTTGAAATTGGCAACGATAACGAAGATAGTGTAAACATGATGTGAAACTCTTCTTGAATACTTTTAAACTAAAAATTCAGATTTTGGAAATATTAGTCTTTTGGTTATTTTCATAAAAGAATGGCTTTGCGATTTTATAGATCTCTGGTAAATGATAATTTCTTTAACATCTTGCAATGACCTCATTTTACGAGATAATACAGATTCCATTTATTTCCATTTTTACGTAATCCCCTGTTCTTTTACGTTTATTTTCCTCGTTCTTTATATATTCTTTATATATTTGTATTTTTTTTCCTGAAGATATTTAATGTAGCTCTAGCCTTTTGTTTTACCTTTAAAATATTTAATTGCCTTTAACTTTTCTACTATATTTTATCTCAAATGATGGATCTTTATTAATGAAGTATTCCATGCTGATTATAGTTGAGAATGTTTGGTTTTTAAACTGGATTTCAGGAATACGGTTTTTTTTTTTAAAGAATTTTGTTCTGGAATTGCTGCCCGACTCAAGACAATAAAATCGTGTTCCGGCAGAACATGGGCTTCTATACCTACACCATCAATCTCAAAAATAACAATAAATGTGCCCAAATGTAAGCCTATGTAATCGCTAGGCTCTCAGGTAATGTCGATATCGGCCGAGGCCCCGTGTAAGGTTGGACCGACTGGTAAGTTTTGGCTGTTTTGCTTATGATTTGAGATCCACTATCCAATATTAAAATAGATTATATTTCATTTTATATTAAATTTATTTATAATATTTGCACTTTTAAGACCTTAGTCATCTGTAAAAATTCTACTAGTTTTCATTAGTAATCTGGTTCAAATCCTTGATAAGTTAGAGATATGGCATGGCCTTACACTTTGGGTGTGTGAACGTGCTGATCATACTAGAATGTAAAAGTCCAAGATTCGGAATCGTCGGGGCTTCGGCGAGTCCTGAAATTTTTCAATTATAGATCATAAAAAGTTGGGCACTAGTGTAGAATTGGGTGCCCTTTTCGATTGGCAAAAAATTTTGTTCAGTTTTGGCGATAAAACCCCATTTCTAGTTACCATGAGAATTTTAACTTGGTTTTAACTTCTTGATTTTTTAAAGTGAAAATAAATCAATGTGCACATGGACAAAGTGAAGGCAATCTGCAATAACTAGTTTGTGCAATTCTCTGATTTTTTTTAAGTGAAAATAGGTCGATGTGTACATGGACAGAGAGTTTGTGAAGTTCTTTGAGTTCTTATTTTGGTTTTGTGTAGCGGCCATCTTGAAATTGTGCCTTCCTGGCGCGGATCTTGGCGTCAAAAAAGAATCACCAAAAAACAAGGGGCACCCAATTGTAAACTTTTACCGAAAGTTGACATGTGAAAACTGAAAATATAAATAGTTGGTTGTGAAATAATGGAAATTTATGACTTGAAGAGAACCAGAGTTTATAAGAAAATGCTCAGTGTTAACATTTATATTTGTTTTAAAGCTGTTTAAGGAATTTCATCTAATATGTCTACATGCCTCTAAATTTTTAGAGAAACATAATCTCTTATTTAAGGTCAAAATTCCACTGACCTCCTTAATTTAATCAAATGACATAATTTCTTGTTTAGGTGCAAAGTATTGATGTGTCCTAAAAGTTCTACAATTTCAGTGTAGGAATTTCCATTAATTAGTCAACTGAAAATTTTCATTCTCAGTAACCTCTTTATCATGTTCTTCAAAAATTATGCTAAACAGGAACATTGATACTGTAATGAACACTTTAATTAGATCAGCTTTATTTAGCATTTCTTCATATATTCCCATTAGTTGAAAAATTTTTTTTCTGTCAAAACTGCTTGTAGTTTTTTTGTTTGTGTATTTCCTCAGTATCTGGTAGAGTATAGTCCTGCAAATTCGACATAATATGGACTGAGAGACTGTTGAGTTGTATGGAATAAGGAATAGGTTTTTGAGAACTCTTTAATTTCAGAACTCGGAACACTTCGACGTCCAACACCTAAATCCGTGGTAGTTTTGTTAACACTTTCCCCTTTGTCTAGTCTTTAAGGCATCTAGTTTCATTTCCATTGTTACGTTAGTTTGTTTTCTTTTCAAACGACATTTTCACTTCACAGAATATCAAAAGTTCACAGAAATATGTAACACTTTTATGCTTGGATGTGAACTGAAGAACTAGACCCGCAATAAACTGGTGTGAATTTAGTTTGCAGTAAGATGCAGTCACAGAACTTCAGACAAATTTCCTAATGTTTTGCAACAATAGAAAGGGATGTGAGCCAGTGGCCAACCACTACCTGACTTTCTTTGTACAAATTTTTGAACAAATCTCCTTTTCAAATCTTTGAACAAAATCAGGAAAGACATATGCGTAAATAATAATTATATGTACTATATGTAATATTTGCTCTGTTTGGCCTAGAGATGTCTTAAAAACGTTCCTAAAATGTTATCGAGTTAGCGTTGAGGTATCGGCAGTCGAGTACTGTATCACCAGTTTAGTTTGACTTCTTACCTGACACAACCACTTTTTCATCTTTTATCTCTCTTACTCCTTCAAGAAAGAATTACACTGTGCAAACAATACTGTTTGAATAATAACCTCATAAAATTTAAGTGTGACTGGAAACCACAACAGCAGTATTTTCTGATGATATCCTTTATCTGATTGATAGATGTACACTTTTCAAGGAATGTGTAAAATGAAGACATTATCTTTTACTAAAACTTTATTTTTGATGAGATAACAATAATAATCTTAAGACAGAACAAAATAATAAGCTGGATGAAATCAGAAAGTTAAGAAAGCACGGTGGTAGCTGAACTTTCATTGAAATCTAATTCTTTCTCAGCTATGTCAATAATTGAAAGCTAACATGCATAATATATACCATTCCAAGCAATCACGGGCTTTCGAGTTCCACTTACCATGTATAGGACTAATAAGATAGAAAAATTTGAACGACACAACTACTTGAAGACTGAAAATTAAAATGAAGTTCATTAGCTGGCAGGCAAAACAAGATCAAGATCATTCAATACTGTCACACATAATGATGCTTTTCAACAAAAGAAATATCTCAACTAATTGGTACAAAAATCAACTTATGCTTCTTTTTTACTATCATACAATGTGTGACGGAAAAAAATGGTTTTATGGAAGATGCAGATAATAGATCATTATGGCTGTCGGTTTATACAGTATAGAAATAATTCTACGAAATTTGTTCTTACCCCCCCCTCCAAGAGTGGGTGCGCTTAAAATCTTTAGTTTGAATATCTGGTACTTTTCTATTATGCACCTGCCATGCTTTTTGACTCCTGTGAAAGAAAAGCCAAATGCGTGCTGAGAGCCAATAGCAATGCTGTCTGGGAACTATGTGTGTAAACAAGAATAATTAAATAAATGCATGTATTATTACGGTAGTACCACCAAAATGCATGCCAAGTGCATAATGGAAAAGTATCAAATATCCTTTCAACAGGTTAGGTTAGCATCTTAATGGATAGAATATAAGGAATATGCATTCCTTATATTCTATCCATTAAGATGCTATTCATCAAAATTGGGAGAGAACTGGTTAGGCAGTCCTCATTTATTTTGTGATAATAAAATAATCAGCTCCAGTTCTCTAAAGTGATATTTGCTTTTTGGTAAAAGTTTTTAGTTCTCTAAAAAGAGTGAGTATAAAAAATATTGACATGTGTGATGATTGTATATGTCTCAAACTTCAGTTGTAATGTGTCTGAGTGAAGCAAAAGTTCAGCCAATAAGTGTGTAAGATAAGTATTGCCATATACTGAATGCACTTATAGAGAGAGTTATATTGAAAGTGATGTTTTATAGTATGTCGGGTATAAATGCTGTTAATGTATTTTAATAAAAGCCACATATCGAGGAGTCTGGTTTGTGTATGCCATTGTGATATACAATATCTTACCTAGCCATTAGTTTTGCAACTGTTGGCTGTAGACATATACTTCTGATTACAAAAATATTTTAAATGATCAAAGATTTATGTTTTTTGTATTTTTTAATTTAAAGGAACCGATTTTACAAAAATTATGAGATTTAAATATTTCTTCACACCCTGTGCTTATATTTAGGACAATCTTGTGCTCATTATAAAAAATAAAATACAAAAGTTTCACTCCTTTGTAACAAAAATTGACCAAGCTATTTAATTTTAAAAATTGCTATTTCTGACATCTAATTTAATTTGCACTAAAGGGTCGATTAATAAATAAATTAGAATAATTTAAAGTTGATTTTTTCATCTTAAATTCCATTCATATGATATTGTTTTGTTATTTATATATGTACTTATGTGCTATCATATAAGTACTTTGTAAGTTTTGAAATTTAAAAATATGTTATTAGTATTCTTATGAAGGTTTATTACTTTAGAATCATAATCTGGTAATCGTACAAAAAATTCATTAAACTACAAGTTTTTTTCATTTTTAATTAATACAAATAATAGTAGTTGGCTTTGTACTAATACTGAAGTTGCCAGTGTTTCTAGAACACAAATTCTGTAAGATTCTTTAAGTAACATCTCCATTTTAAAAAATAAATAAATAAATAAATATTAATCAATAGGAAATGCTCACCGCTTATCTCTTAACATTAGAAAACTTTTTTTTTTTTTTTGAAACTGATATTTTATTTTTAGTTGCATACACATGCACAAATTTTGCTCTTTGGCCCCTAAAAATGATTTCTGATATTACAGTAGAAGTCCAGAAATCCGCAATGCTTAAGATCAGAGGTTGTGTGGATTTCAGGACAGAAAAGCTAAATCATAATATTCAGACTAAAAGTGCAAAATAAATAAGGTACATTAGATAAATTTACTTAAATTATTATGTATAATAATACACATTATTACATTATTATATGCTTTAAATTATTATATATATATTATTCATTTATATTAGTGATTACAGGAATATTTTAAAGCATTAAGGACATATACAATAGAGACGTGTAAAAATACTAATAAAGCATAAAATTTTTCTTTTTACTTGTTTCAAACATTTTTCTGATAGAGGTTTGTTTTAAAA
>KK113303.1:21725-35487 GCA_000611955.2 Stegodyphus mimosarum | reverse complement strand
AATTCTACAGAGTCATAATCTCTTGCTCTGTGACACAGCTCTGTTGTTTTAGATATTTTAGGTATTTTTCACCATGTTCCAAACCCTCATTAAAAGATATTTTCTCATTCCTATCAAATTCATTATCTGTGTCTGTGTCGGAATCGATTTCTTGCTGTGGTGACTTTAAAACAGAGCCAATGATTTCATTATTAGTTATCTGATATGCCAGTGTTGGCTCATCTGAACACATCATCCATACTGAAAACCTCTTCTGGGCTAAGATCTTTTTTCTGCCACTAACAGAGAATCATTATTAATCTGTAATTATGACATCATTATTGGATAAATATTTTTTCTTCATATTTCATTCTCCATTCTGCGTCTGGAAGCATTCATATTTCATTCTCCATTCTGCGGTTTCTGGAACCTATAAATTCAATGTTTATATTTTGAGAGGCAGTGCAGATTTCAGGAGTTGGCGGATTTCAGGTCGGCAGATTTTTGGTATTTGACTGTAATACCAAATAACTTCATGAATTTTAATCATACAGGAGTCAAACGTTTTTTGTTCCACTTTTTATAATGAGTAGAAAATTTTCTTAAATATCAGTATAGAAACCAGTAGAAGGTATAAAATTTTAAGATTTCGAAATTTTCGCAAAATTAATTTCTTTAAATTAAAAATGGCAAAAACATGAATACTTGCCTCATTTAAAACATTTCTGTAACACAAAGTATGTCAGTATCAATGTCGCAAAGAATAGTTTCATGTCTGGTAAGTAATTATGAAAACATAGAATTAATTGCATGATGATTAAGGACAGTTGCTGGAATACTGCTAATTTATTTGTATCTAATAGCTGATTTTTCTGTGAGTACATGACTTATATTATGAAGGCCTTTTGTAGTTTTCATTTCCTTGTGAAATATTTGCAAAGATGCAGAAAATATTTTTGGAAGTTGTTAAGTTATGCTCTTGTTATTGATAAATCCTGCCTGAGAATTGATAACTGCTTGCATGAATGATGACATTTACTCAGCATATAGGTTGAGATGGATTAATGTCATTATTATTGCAGCAGTATCTAGAAACATTTATGTGGTGCATATTATCATACTATAGTAGTAAATATGAAATTGGATGTGTGATCTCTTACTAATATTATGATCATGGCTACTGTGATATCATAAAGAATCCCACTTTCTTCTGCAGTAATGTGTGGTAACATACACTCAACACTTTTTCACTCAAGTTTTAGTACTGTCTAGCTGGCTAATCTTTGAGCTTTAGATAAAAGATAACCCCCCCCCCCCAAATACTAAAATTTTTCCAAATGTATTTTATTTCTAAATTAGCAGAAGTCCAAAATGTAACATACATTGGTATTCAAAATTAAGATAATTTTTACACTGGTTGATTATCTGACATATTTTAATAAAATTTTATGTTGACTTTGGTTGATGTAATACAAAAAATATACTATTCCATAGTCATGATACCACATATGATTGTGCATAATGTTCATTGGCATAAAAAATCTAAAACAATGATTGCAAGATCAAACAAAAAAAAAAGGGGGGGGGGAGAAAAAAAGCTAAGGAGGATATAGCCCCCTCAAACAGTTATACAGCTGTCAAAATCATACTAGAGATGTAGCAGTTTATGATTTCCTATAGTAGTCTGCCCCACTCCTGCATCATTGAGGTCTTGGTGAGTTTTACGAGATGGTGTGTGAATACCAGTTGCCTTCCCAAGAGTGTCCCTCATGTGTTCTATTGGTTTTAGATGTGAAGATCTGGTTTAAACATTAAGGCAAACGTCTGGCTTAAATATTTTCAGACAAATCTTAGGAATCTGTTAATTGTAGGAAGACAAACCTTATTTATAAAATTTAGACACTATAAGGAATGAAATTCTGTATTTTTCGTTCCACAAGTATATAATATCGCTAAAAATGCATGCAACTTATTCTTGGACAAATATTAATTATTATTTTTCCTACCTCAGTTTCCATACATTTTCTTAAAGTGATCCAAGGTAGATATATTGATGAAAAGAAGGTATAAATTTACTACATATTCACTGATATTTGTTTTTGTGAAGTTAGTGGGATCATTGTTTTCATGCTAAGTCTTTCTAACAGAAAATGTATCTCAAAGGAAATTCATGTTGTACTGTTTCCATTCTGTGCCATTTTAAGCTTAGATCTGCAGGTTCTTCAGACCATAAACATCTTTATAAGTTGTAATATTTTTATTATGTAGCAAGTCAAAAACCAGCTACATTTAGTTTTGCAGCTGTAAAAATAATTGTAAATGATGTAACTCTCGCAGCATATGTATATGTAAGAGTGATGCATTTACAATGAAAGGGCTAAAATGTATTTAGATTACTCCCTCTTTTCCCCAAAAATATTCAAGGTCATTTTTATCTTATTGTTTAGCATAGTTATTAAAATGAATCAGTAGCTTTTAAGACTGTGTTTGGGATCAAAATGATTTTAGTTAAAACTAGTCGTAAAGTATTTCCAAATTAAGCTTCTGGGTAAAAATTTCAGGCATTTTTTCCATTAGTAAGTTGAGGAAAAGTTAGGAAAATTTATTAATTAAAATTCAGTAAAAAGTGTAGTATAAATGAAGTGATAAGCTTGCTTTGTAATAGAAATGATACAAGTGGGCATTTAGTGTTAAGGCCGCTGAGCACGATGGTATTTTGGTATTCTGTAATCGGGATTGGATTTAGAAATCTATGTACGTATGGGTGGATAGATGTGTTTATGTATGTATGTATGCAGAAAAAAAAAACTGTATAAGAAAAAGAATAAAAAAAAGAACCGATAAAAAACTATGTACACTGCGCAGAAAAAAAGGGGGAGACAGTTCTATATCTCCCGTTCTACTGGGCCGATTGACGAAATAACTTGCGTTTTTCATGCCTTGAAAGTGCGACTTAGGATATGCATTAGATTTACATATAGCATTGTTCTAATATAGGTATTTTGACTCAAAATTGGACTTTTTCTGAAGTGACATGTCAATTTTTTTCCATATTTCGAATTTAAGGCTCAAATTATGACGAACTGCTAAGTTTTTTAAAAATCACATGAGTAATTTTGAAAAAATTAGCTCTTAAAGTTTTAGCTCCTCAGTGTTAATAAAATTTGGTATATGCTTATTAATATCTCTTTTTTTATTAAACGTATTTGATTCTTCCTTTCATATTTTGAAATTTAAGTTCATTCCAAATAAAGTTCGTCAATTTTTTATGATTTATTTTTAAATAATTTTTATAAATTTTTCAAAAAAATTTTGAATTATTACCTATAAAATGTTTGCCATCGTCTCAGAATACATATGTATCCTTCCTTTCATAGTTTGAAATTTAAGTTCATTCCAAATAAAGTTCGTCAATTTTTTATGATTTATTTTTAAATAATTTTTATAAATTTTTCAAAAAAATTTTGAATTATTACTTATAAAATGTTTGCCATCATCTCAGAATATATATGTATCTAAGCACAGCTGCAAAAAATTAGAGATTTTTATTCAAAATTTCCTAAGATATACGTGAATTTACATTTTGGCACGTTTTGAAATTTGACATAATTATTATAACCCATAATAACGAAAATGTTGTTTATGCACTCTGTTAAAATTCTTCGAAGGTATGAATGATGACTTTATTTCTGCTCGTGGACTATGCGAAAAAGGAAAGGAAAATAAGTTGCTATAAATTAAGAAGGTCGCAAAGTGAATTATTCTTGGTGCAAGTTGAAAAAAATGGACCAAGATAATTTTTTTAATTTATCCATAAATTTCTCACCAAAAATTACAAAATTTAATATCTAGGCATAATTTTAGTCGTAGAATCGAAATATGGAAAAAACAATTGGTATGTTATTTTAGAAAAGTCCAATTTTGTATCAAAATACTTATGTTAGGACAATGCTACATATAAATCTAATACATGTCCTATCATAAAAAACACAATTTGAATTTTGTCTATTGGCCCAGTTGAACAGGAGATATAGAACTGTACCCTTTTTTTTGCAGTGTACATAAGTATGTATATGTATCTACACATGCACATACATACATACCTACATACACACGTACATTTTTTAATATGGCCCGATAACAGAAGAGTACCAGTTTTTCTCTGATAACTATTACTGATATTTAATTCTTTCAAATATTGAAGCTGATAGTTATCATACTTTCTTTGATTATTACCATATTTGTCATTAATAATGTTGCAAGTGCTTGTACACTCTTCCTTTCTTTATATGGACAATTATCATTGCAGTTTTAAGGATGCCCTTTAAGTCAGAGCAGTTTCATTACTATGCTATATATAATTTTGTGACTTACTTTCAACTGTATAGCCACTGAAATGGTCTTATTATCAGTTATGGGTGTTATCTCATTGATCTGTAATTTTAGACACAAGTGCTGACAAATTAACTTTATGCTTAAATGTATTGAAATTTTTACCAAAACACCCTGATGGTGTGATTCAAAAGTCATACTTTATTTTCATCTGTCTTCTATATTTTTAGAGGACTTTTAAGCTAAGTAGATTATAAGTGATTTCATGCTGTGTCAGTTCCTTCAGAATTCTTCAGAAACGATTTGTGAAACTTTGATGGATCTCCACAAATTTTCATGATTTGATGGTAGCCCACTTTCATGGTCAACAGGATAATACATAAGTATTGTTTTTTTAACTGAAAATAATTAGATGTTGGAAATTTATTTGCAGAAATATTTTCACTTTTTAAAGAAATTTAAAATGTGTTAAATAAAAAGCAAATAATCCTTTTGAAATTAAAAAAAATACAGTTTATTTATAATTACCACTGAAATTAACTTTTGGAAATATCTTAAATTGATAAGTGTTCACTCATTGCGCAGTAGCTATTATTCATGATTTTTTTTTCCCATTCTTTTAAAATTATTTTTTTCCATTAGTTCAGGCAAGCTGAAAATTTTGCAAATAGATACTTGTTCGCAACATCTGCTGTGTCAGTGGCTCCTCTCAGAATGGGTGAAAAACTGCAGGCTCATCAGCAGTCTTTGCCTCGTTTACCTGTTCCACCTCTTCATCCTTCATTAGAAAAATACTTGTTATCTGTTCGTCCACTTCTTACTGAAGAAGAATACCGTAACACAGAAAAAGTGAGTTACTTGATCATATCCTTTTTTTTTAAATGAATGTATATTTACTAAATTTAAATTCATGTATTTCATTTACATATAAATTTTTATTCATATATGTTTATTTTGTAGCAGCACCCATTCTATATATTTGGATGCTAAATATGAAAATTGCACATATAAATAATATTGTAATGTAATCTTTCACCATGCATTATGCATTATTTCCTATATTTTTAATTATTTTATAAAGATCAAAATATTTAAAAATCTTTAAACCTGTATTTAATCCTTTTATGGCCATAGGACTTACAGTTCTGGACCATTGCTCCTTATATTTCAGCAGAATAAATAAGCTTCTGCATTATTATATTACATGGTGGTGTTTCAAGAAATACTTAAACTTCTTGTTTATTATCACATCTCTTAACATGTTTGCTGCTAAAGCTGATGCGATGCATCCATTTACTCATGCCAAGATCCTATCTGTATTCGTATGCTTATAAAATATTTTCTGTTATTTTATTACATAAATATGAATATAAGATATTCTTTTTAGCAGTAAGAAAATTCACACAAGTGTATTCATAGAGGATATACGAAATAATATTTTTGCTCCTTAGCTCAGAACTAAGTAAAGAATACTCACTTTTTCTGTGCATTCATGCAAAACTCTGCGATACTACATTATTTTCCATTAATCTTATATGAGTCATTGAACTAGAATTTGAGCAGTCCGTTTATAACAAACATCATTTCCTAAGTGATTGAAACAAAAAAAAAAGCAGTTAAAGTAACTTAAAAAATCTGAATGGTTTCAGATTTTAAATTACGTCCAAAGGGGCATTTTTTAAACATTTTGTACGTTACTTTTATTTATTGAATATCATGTTCTTCGCATTTAAAGCATAAAATTCAGTTAAAGAACAATATCGCAAAATAATTTTAAACTGAGCATATCTTTAGAATTTCCTACACACAGTCTCACGTGCTGCAGATAAAAATGTTTTTTTCTGTACAACGTTGCCATTGCCCACTTTGAAATCCTTGAGTTTGTTAATCAAAAATTCATTAAAGTTTTACAAAATATGAAATCGTTAATAAAACAAATTTCAAATTTGGGCTTCCAGATGCCTATATTCGCAGCAGGATTAAGGCATTCAAAATTGGATGGCTTTAGGTACCGTCGTTTTATCACAATGTGAGAAACATACATACATTTATGCACATTCTTCATTATTTAATTTCTTTAAATATAATACTGGGCTGCAATATTTTGTAGCAACAGTTTGAAAAGTGATACAGACTTTTAATATTTCCGACGCAAAATCGCAAAACGAAAACAATAGCCCTTCAGGGACAAAGCCATTTGGACTAATAAATAAATAAATCTTAAAGGTTTCAGATTTTAAATTATGTACTAGCGGGCAGGGCCATTCATATGTATAACATGTGTTTTTACCTGAACGCATATGTGTCTTTAAGGGACAGCTAGAGGAAAAGCCCGCCAGCTGAGTGGGCTGCACCCGCTTTATTCACTTATATGCATACACGTTACACCTGCGGAAAATCACAGAAACACCCCACTCTGCCAACCCGTTCGCCGGGATTCGAAAATTGGACCGAACTACCAGTCTTCAGCGATTTTACACAAGCTGTGCCCGCTTTATTGACGTATGCATCCATGAGATACTGCATAATGGAAAGGTTACACATGCGGAATATCATGAACACACTCATGCACTCTAGCAGGCAGCGCCCGTTTGTTCGCCGGGACTACCAATGTTCAGCGATTTTCTAGCGGGCAAACCCGCCCGCTATCCACAATATACTGTATACACCTTACACATGTGGAAAATCATGCAAACACCCACCAGCTGAGCGGGCTGCGCCCGCTTTATTCACGTATGCAACCACATTCCCTAATGCATCCACAAGATACTGCATACACGTTACACATGCAGAAAATCAGGAAAACGACCATGCGTTCGCTGGGCAAGCCTGCCAGTTCAGCATATCTTTAGAATTTCCAGTACACAGTCTCAGGAGATAAAAATGTTTTTTTGTACAACATTGCCATTGCTCACTTTGAAATTTTTGACCTTGTGAATAAAAAATTCATTAAAGGTTTACAAAATAGGAAATCAATAATAAAACAAATTTCAAATTTGGGTTTCCAGATGCCCATATTCGAAGTAAGATTATGTCATTCAAATTTGATGGCTCTAGGTACCATTGTTTTATTGCAATGCGAGAAACATACATACATTTATGCAGATTCTTCATTATTTAATTTCTTCAAATATAATACAGGGTGATAATATTTGGTGGCTACAATTCGAAAAGTGAAACAGACATTCAGAGTGATTCGATGCAAAATCGCAAAATGAAAGCAATAGTCCTTCAGGGACAAAGCCCCTTTAGATAAAAACTAAACAAATGGTTTTGCGTTTTAAACATTTGATTATTATACCTATATTTGGGGAAATAAATGATCCATTGTAGTATGCCAAGTGAACTGTTTAGTCCCTTTCTGTGTGCCGAACACCTAAATATTGCATGTATTTTCTGTGGCACTAATACTCAGTGATTTAGGTAAGGCGATCAATAAAAGTTATCTCATAGCTGGCAAATAAACTCAGTTTGCCAACTGTGAGTGTTCTCTATGACAATGAACATGTTTACCTGATGGTTTTCAACATGTTTTGATCCATGCACAACTTTCACCATTGCTAGGTCATCATACCCCCTTTCTAAAACTTGAAAAATACATATACATCTACTTAGATTTAAATTATTTTTAACATGTTAAATAATTTAAACAACAAAAAGTATAGAAAATGTTGATAAATAGTCGAACTTGAATCAAAGTTTATATATATATTTGCTTTTTTCATAGTTTTAGTTTATGAATATATATATATATATATATTTTAGTTTATGAATATATATATATGTAAGAAAAATAAAGAATATGTCTAAGATTAAATTAACAATGTAAATTTCCCTTCTCAATTCTAAAAATAGTAACCTCTCTCTGCACTGCGTCATTTCTTGATCAATCCCTGTCATATGACTCTTACATAATTCTGATGATGTAAATGGAACTAAAAGTCAAGTAACCAATAATAATTTTACAGAAGTATTAACTATCCAATCAAAATGCATTGTAAACCAAAACTAACTCAGTCTGAATTGGGATTTCACCCTGAACGTACGCACTTGCTCTTTACGCTTCGGTCTAGTCCTGTCTGCTACTTTCTTCTTTCTTACTGAAAATTAATCTAAAATGTGAGCTATTTTGGAATAGGCACGTTTCATGTGCCAAGTCAATTGTGGCCACAACAAGCTGAAATAAAAAATGAAGATTTAATATGCCTTCGCCTCCAATTTCCTATTCGTTATGGATCAACACTTCTACGACGTTAAAATTCCTCCTGGTCAGCACTACAGACTTTTTTTTTATTATTTCAATGAGTCGACAGGATAGAATAACCTCTCTACGCACTGCGTCATTTCTAGATTGATCCATGCCATATGACTCTTACATAATTCTGATGATGTAAATGGAACTAAAAGTCAAGTAACCAATATCTATTTAGATTATTTTTTAATTTAGTTTATAAATTAAACAAGTAAAAGAATAAAAAATGTTCATAAATACCAAAATTTGAACAAAAACATTATATATATTCATAAACTAAAACAAAATATTTAACAATCAGATAAAAGACTGACTGCATTCCCCTTGAAACTATGAAATTCCCTTCCAGGGAAGAATTCCTGTGTAGTTGTAGAAATAAAAAATTATTTCTGCAATTTTTAAAAGATACATGTTTTTAATTATTAATGTCATCAATTGGTCTATTGAAATAAATACAAAATTACTCTTGTAACAAGTAAAAATTCTAATATTCAGCTATTGCATATGTATGGGACAGGTGTATCAAAGAGGTTTTTGAACGCATTAAATATATTCTTATTTATCTCTGCCATAAGCAAAAAAGAAATTGAAATGAAAAAGGAACTCTAATTCTTAGCAGTTTATACAAAATAGAATTACTTGCAGATGATTTTAACAGCAAATTAATCTCTTTGGTGAAGGAAAAATTAATGCAATTGTGAGTTAAAATATTTTACTTTGTGCTGTACCTAATTTTTTTTATAAGTTTTTAAAATTCTGTATGTGTTGGATTAACTTTCTGACAGGAATATCAATGGTGACTCATAGAAAATTTGCAGCTCTTATATACATGTAGCAAAAATTAGACTATGCAGAGTTAAATACAAGTATAACAACTTTAGGGCTGCAGTGAGCAAAAGGCAGTAATGATTTTAAATTGCATATAATTGCATACCGATTTAATTTGTCAGAAATATAAAAAATTCTGGAGTCCTTAAGCCTAAAAAATTTGCTAATATTCTGCCAAATTTTTACCGGTCATTAAAGCAGAAGTCTGAAGGAATAGATTGTTCTTTATATAGTTAAATAATTTCAAATTGCACTTTATTTAATGAAATAATCAACAGATACCACTTACAGGTATAGCATATAAAAAATTTAAATAAATAGGAGCTGAAGCTTTAAGATTATGTGATAAATAAAGTCATTAAAATTAATGGTAATAATTCTAGTTGCCAGAAATTCCAAATGACATTAAAATAGCTACAGAAAAGCTTCTTCTTTGTGAATAAGGGTCTACATAAATTCTGTTCAGTACAAATCTAAGTGATATTACCTAGTTGTGTTGTGTTTTTTATCATGCCAATTTGCTGAACCCCAGAGTCTCTCAGTATTTTGAATATCTACAGCTGAGTAACTGGTCCTTTAACTTTTAGAATATTCCACTGATTGTGTTTCTGTCTAAAACAGGTTGAAAATTTTAAAAATTGTTTTAAAAATGCAAGGGGTAGAAAACAAGGAAATAGCATTTAACTTATACACTTCTTCACAAAAACTAAACTGGCTTACTGAGTATCAAGGTTATGTGAAACTAAAGCAAAGACCTTATGAATGTAATGTGATGTGATGTCATGCTTATCCATTATTGATGTTAAATTGCGCTGTTTGGTGGCAGTTCCTCTCCCCCAAATGATCAGTTGGAAAATGTGTAAGTATTAATTATGATTATAATTAGAAACATCTTTGACCCTGTAGTGTTTGTTATAATAAAAGTCATCGACATTTCTAATATATTAAGCTGAGCAATTTCAGTTGCAATAATATGTCATGAGATAAAATGTGGATTATAAATATGTAATTTACATTCATCACAGGGATTCTTGAACGTTTGTATTTTTTCTGTTAAATCATGAAATGGTTTCTTACATGCGTTTTCTTTCCTATATTTGAAATCAAATTAATTGAAATAATTTCTAGATCAACTTCTGTGAAAATATAAAATTTTGGTTGTTCCTTTCCCAATAGCAAAATGAGTTGATTGAGTGGAGGTATTTAATGTTTTGACCAATAAAACTTGAAATTGATTAAATATTAATGTTTATAGGTTGTGAAAGAATTTGGTGCCCCTGGTGGCTTGGGAGTCAAACTGCACACCATGCTGAAAGAAAGGGCAAAAGTTACTGAAAATTGGGTGAGTAATATTTGTAGTTTTAAATAAAATGCCATAAAGTAAGTGTGATATTTCGTAATAAAATGGTGATATGACTTATATGTAAGCTTTACATAATAATATGCAATATTAGAATAGGAAAAAAATAGAAATTGAACCATTTTTTTTCCATTATCTAAAAATGAAACCATAATAATGAATTCAAACTATTTACTTAAATTAAAATACAAGGTCCAGCTATTAATTTCCAGGACTCATGGAATAACTCAGAAGAAAAAAAGGTTACACACATTACATTTAATATGATTCGAAGTAATCCCCATCAGCCGTAATGCATGTCTGTGCTCGACTGTACAAATTTCAGAAAGAAGTTTTAAAGTCCTCTTTTGGAATGCTCTTTAATAATGACATTACAGTTTTCTTGATGGCTTCGACATCCTGAAATTTTGTTCCCTTCAGCGAATTTTTCAGCTTAGGAAACAGGAAAAAGTCTGCGGGTGCTAGGTCTGGAGAGTATGGTGAATGCTGCATTTCAACGACACCATGCTGGGCTAACAATCGCCTCACAGGCAACGCAATGTGTGGGCGGGCATTGTCATGTAGCAGCAGCCAACTCCCATTTTGTTGAAAATGAGGCCTCACTCTACGAATTCGTTTTCGAAGTCAGTCAAGAACTTCTATGTAGAAGTGTCCATTGATAGTCATGTTAGGAGGAGGAAATTCATGATGAATGAGTCTATCACAATTGAAAAGAGTGATTAACATGACCTTGATTTTGGACTTTTCAAATCGAAATTTTTTCTGCCTCGGTAAACTTGGAGACCACCATTCGGAGCTTTGACGCTTGGTTTCAGGGTCATATTGATAACACCAAGACTCGTCTCCCATGACAATCCTATCCAGGTACGCAGGGTCAGCATCAGTGTTGTCGATAAGTTCGCCACATGCGTCCAGTCTCAATTGCTTTTGTTCGTCCCTTAAATCGTGAGAAACGAATCTGGAACAAATCTTGCATTTGCCTAGGTCTTGTGTCAAAATTCACCGAACCGTCTCTTTGTCCATGTTCAATTCATTGGCGAGTATTCGAATAGTCAACCAACGATCACATTTCACCATATCGTAAACTTTTTCAATTGCTTCCGGCGTGCGTATGGACTGTGGCTGACCTGTGTGTGGATCATCTTCGACGCTTTCGCGCCCGTCCTGAAAGCATTTGAATCATTCAAAAGTTCTTGAGCGGGATAATGCTTCCTTGCCGTAAACTTGTTTTAACATTTCGTAGGTTTCCGCAGCTGTCTTGCCCAATTTGGAGCAAAATGTAATGTTAATTCTTTGCTCCATTTTCACTTCGACAATAGGAAGTTAAAAGCTACGTTTTAATGCAGCTTTCCATGAGAACCACTTATTTCAGAATGGTGCCGATTGCACTGCACACGCGCAAGAAAACGCTCTTCAATATGCAATCATTAGCGCCATCTTCCGGCTTTTCGTTCTCCTACAGTTATGTCAGTCCTGGAAATTAATAGCCGGACCTTGTATTAAAATATGTAAAAACAAAAACTGATAAAATTGTTGACATTTGTAGTATTTAAAATTATATTTATCGGTCGTAACTATATGAATTTATCCTAAAATGCATCCAGATTATTGCATTTTTTGTTCTGATGTCTTGTTAACTGTTACATAAAATACTAGGAAATCTAATATGAAAATTTATCTGTATAGCATGAAAGATCTTTAGAAGCAAGGAGATATTTTAAGTTGCTTTTGGGTTTCGCTTTTTATCTGTTATGACTTTTCATCTGTTATCATATTTTTATGTGTTTCAGCTTTTGTTTGAGAATTTTAATACATATTGATAAATCTGATTGGAAATTTTGTAAAAAAACAATTGTTTCCTGCAATCGTAATTTCCAATGATTATTTACACTGTGTTTTCATATCTTGTCTTTATTCAGTGGGTTAAAATACAATTAAATTTTGAATTTCTGTAAGCCTTAACTTCTTCTAAAAAATTTTCAAAATATTATCAGTTTGTTTATTAAATAGAAAATGTAGTTTAGTAATAATCAGAAAATGCTATTTACACCAGTAAAAACTGCTGTCTTAGTTTCCGATGATGGATTTTAAATTTGATTGATTCAATTAGCTATCATACTGGAGTTATTGGAGTTAGTGCTATAAGTTATACCAATAACTTTTGCTGAGAATAGTAGTAAGTTACCGGCTGTGTGGTGAAATATCTTTTGATGAATTGTTTCATTTTTTTCGTACATACAAGTTCAGTTTACTGAAAAAAAAAAAAAGAGTTTAATCTTTTATATGTGGATGTTTATGTAATTTATTAATGTGTTAAACTGTGATACTCTGCAATTGCTTAATCTACAAATGCTTGTAATCCACCATCGCTTGTGAATGTAAATAAATTTTTTTTTTTTTTTTTAATTTTCAGAAAATTCTCAACAGGACAAATTTAATAACAGTTTTTCATATATTTATACATATACTAATAAACTTTTTAACAAAGATGAATAATAATCTCCATAATCTTTCAGGCAATGAGTTTCAACTGAAATATATCTTGTAGATGATTATTTACATTCCATGCAATGAACAAGCTTGTTGATGTTGCAACTGGCAGTGAATATGAATAGATTATTAAAAATATCCCTTGCAGAGATTTTTCTGGCACCAGAAATAGAAAGCATTTCTGACAGTTTTCTTAAAGTGCTAGTAGTATTAGTAATCCTATTGCTCAAGCATGGAAATTAATGATGGAATTTACATAAGGATTAGATTTTAAGAATACCTCATTGCAGGGTGAGTGAGTCCTCACCCCATCTGTTCAGAGTGCAGATTATCAGAATTCAGCTGTGGTATGATAGAATAAAAAAAATTGTAATGACTAGAATTTGTGTTAAATATTCACCAAGTCATCATATATGTAAAAATTTTGGAAAACACATAAATTATGAAACTAGTATCAATATTGTGGTCATTATAATTATTAGGATTTTTTGTTTTAATCTGAAATCTTTCAGATTTTATAT
>KK113303.1:0-16146 GCA_000611955.2 Stegodyphus mimosarum | reverse complement strand
TCCTGTGGAAGGCTAACTTTGCAGAATGTGATTTTGCATAAATCATTCCTGCATTCAGCAAGGATTTACTGCGTATCTACCAGATGATAGTATTAAGCTTGTTACAGTGTTATTTTCTCGAGGAATGCATAAGGAAAATGTTATTTAGTTTAGCAGATTCTTTGATCTTAATATCATTCATAAATTTGACATAATTAGCAGTTGTAGTTGAACAATTTAAAGAACATTTGTTTTTAATGTACAAGAACTAAATATAAGACTTAAACACAGAATTTGCAAAAAATATCTGTTATATAAAACATTTTAGTTTTATTTAAATATAAGTAAGAAATAAGTAGATAACAATCATATCAGAGATCTTCATTTCAAGAGATGGGCAAATATACCACAATACCTCAGCTTATTAAAATACCAGCACTTGTAATTTTTAAAATAAATATGATAACATCTAAATTGCCATGAAAGTAGGCTAAATCCAAATTTTTAATTATATTTTATTTTCCTACCATGTAATTTAAAGTTCATTGTCTGAGAGATGAAAGTCTTAAAAAAGAAGATGGTCCTAAAATTACTTTTCTGTTTACAGTTTAGTAAGATTGCTTCCATTCCAACTCCGCTCCAGCTATCAGTGGAATGCAATGCAAAATTGATTTCTTTTTGTATTGTATTTTTATAAAGCTTTTTGAGTTGTTGAAAATACTTTAAGAATTAAATCTTTAATATCAAATATTCAAAAGTTAGATTTTCTAAAACAAACAGAAACATAATCTTTGTTAAATTTCTTGCATGTGTCAGTAAAAAAAGCTGTTGTATTATTTTGCAAAATGTCTAATATCTTCCTCTTTGATACTGTTCACACAAAATAAAGATTTATTCAAGAAATAGTCACATAATCTTGATTAATATAGTATTCCAAATGCAGATGCATTATGCAGATATATGTGTGCCTGTTTTATATGTGTTTTTGTATGCAGTTTAATGCAGTGGTGAGCTGTGGAAATTTTAACAAAGGCTTCACAATTTATCCTATAAAAACAAAATATGAAATTCTAATGAAATATTTTACCTTGTATAAAAAAGAAGGTACAAATAATTACACATGAATAAGAAATCATTTTAAAATAAAGGAATAATTAAAAAATTAAAATCCACAAAATATCAGCTACAATAATTCTTGTAAGATATTTATCATCAGTTTAAGGTCTTTTAAGAATTTCAAATTTGAGAATCAGTTTAAACAACCCTGATATTCATCATTCGATGAAAATTCTTACATAAAGCTAGAACTTTTCTTGACTTAGCTAGAGCCATTCATAAATTGCATGTTGCCCATTGTGGTATAAAGATACTGAGAATTTTTAATATTTTGTGCATAGAGTTTTATCAAACTTATTTAAGTCTTGATACTTGTTGGTTAGAATTACAAGGAACATTAATTGACACATTTTAGATTGTCGAAAAACAGATAGTTATTAATAGATATGCAGCAACTGTTGCACCAGGGCAAAAATGATTTTCAAAATGGCTGCTGATTTGCAGTATCAGGAAGGAGCAACAGATCAGTAAAATTTCAAATGCAAAAAATAGTAATTAATAATAGAAGAAATATAAATTAAAATTTACATTTATTTTATTTCTTTATCTATATTCAGGGTTCATAAATAATTTTATCGCATTGGGAAAATACTGGTTAATGGATCTCACTACTGTTTCTATATTTCCTATGTCACATAAATTTACAGAAGTAGGAGCCAAATAAATTTGAAACTTGCTGATTATGTGCTTTATGTTCCGCAAACTAAGCATTCCTAATTTGAAGCAGTTAAGACTTTGTCCGTATATCATTCAAGAGTACTTCTCATAATTTAATTTTCAAGATGTCTGAAAAAATATAATTCAGTTAAGCATTCATAGTGAATTTTCTAATACTTTTGCAATCGAATGTTAGGAGAAAGAAGGTATCACTTTCAGGAAAGGCCTATGCTATGATTTTTTTTTTATTATTATTATTATTATTAAAAAAAGATTTTGAGAGGATTTTCACTTTTATGTGCAAAGGTAATTTAAAATTTTTTTTAATTCAATTATTTACTATAAAAATTGTTCTGCATTTATTTGTTTCAGTGAGAGAAGAAACAGATGCTTGATTTTTATGAGGATGCAGAACGATGTGTAAAATGAAGAAAACTTTCAAATTCAAACTTGAAGCTCTTCTATATTAGTATTATGAGGGAATGAAACTCAGAAACATATAAATTCAGTTTAAGAAATATAAAATGATGAACAGTCTGTATGAAGGGCTGTCATAATGACACAACATCAGAGGTAAATAAAAGCTAGCAACAAAGATTAGCTTATTTGAAAATGGCAAAGTGTGTGATGGCTGTTTGACTAAAAGAAGAGATGCTTTGTGGAGAACATACAGAGGGAAAACCACGCAGCCAGGCCATTCACCTTGGTTTAAATCCAAATCAAACACCGTAATTAGCTGTTTAACCATGTGGCCACTGGTAGGATTAAATTTGTCATTTTACCACCAGTTTGGTGGTTTTTGACTAACCAAAAAGTACCTTTTTCTCACTAATTTTAGAGGGCTAGTAATACAAAATTTGTAATTAATTCAAGAAATATTTCACAATGATTGATTTTATAACTGCTTTTTTTTTATCAAATCTTCTAATGCTAATTAATTGTAAACTTTGAGTTACACAATGGTAAATTTCAGTGTTAAGAAATTTTTGTAGAAGTCTGTTTGTGACTCCCATTAACTCCTCCCCACCACACACACAATATTACACTATCTCCATTGGAATAAAATGCAATTAAATGGTTTTTCAAATAGTTTTGAGAAAATTCATATGAATTTAAAGCTTTAAATGTACAAATCTTTATATATTCAGTGGTAGTCTTTCTTACCTCGAAACAGAAAGAACAAGGCACTCATAAATGAGAGACAAATTTAACAAAGGTCTCACACAAGCTACCATAAGCCTCTTAACGCTACCCACTGTGTATATGTGCTTTCATGATTCTGTTCAGGAAATGTAACTTAAAATTAGCTAGAGGATTACCAAAAGGGTCTGATAACTTGTTTGTTAAACTTATTGAAGATTTATGTGGTTTAGAATATACTGCAGTGCTATAAAAGTTATTTATGTATTGTAAATGTTTCAAAATGTCTTATGTTTTTCACCATTTCTTCTATTAAATTTTGATTCATCTGAATCATTTATAATTTTTAGCCCAAAAGGGACATTTGTACCGAATGGGATATTAGTCTTGAAATGGCATTTTGTGTTTAATCACTATAAATGGCATATCACTATTCAAATTGTTGCCACCAAATATTATCACCCTAATAATGAAGAATCTGTATGAATGTATGCATGTTTCTTGCATTGTGAAGACACAAGTACCTAGAGCTATCTAATTTTGAATAACATAATCCTCTTTTCAAACATGGACACTTGAAAGCCTGAATTTTGAATTTCAGATTTGTTTTATTAATTTCAGATTTTGTAAAATGTTAATAAATTTTTTATTAATAAACTCAACAATTTCAAAGCAAGCAGTAGCAACATTATACAAAAAAAAAAGCATTTTTATCTCTGGCGCACGAGACTGTCTATCAAAAATTTTAAAGATGTGCTGTTTTTAAATATTTTGTGCTTTTTTTTGTTGAATTGAATTTTATGTGGCTTAAGTGCCAAATTTAATAGATAAAGTAAACACACAAAATGCTAATAATAAAAAGACAAAAAAAAAATAGTAAACCTATCCTATTAAGGAAACCGAACATTGATATGATGAACTGAGAAAAGACTGGAAAAAAAAAAACAGAACAATGTATGCCAACACTTAACGTTGCATCGGGAATTCTAAGCATGTATTGCTATGCTGCTTTTAAAATTTTTGGAAATTTGTTGAATTTTATATGGCGTAAGTGTGAAGAAAAGAATGCTTAATAATAAAGCTAAAAAAAAAAAGGGGGATTTAGTTGAAGTGAGTGTAATAGCAGGCTGGTAGACTGCGAAATCAGAGAGAACTTAAAAAACCTTAACACGACCATTAAAATCTGAAACATGTCAATTTTTTTAAAATTAATCTTCTTTATAAATTTTAAAATATGCTTTTCATATATTATTAGCCCAGGAGGGACGTTAATCCTGAATGGGATATTAGTCTCAAAATGGCATTTTGCATCAAAACACTTAAATGTGTTGTATCACTTTTCAAATTGTTGCTACCGAATACTATTGCCCTATGTTATATTTAAGGAAATAATGAAGAATCTGCATAAATGTATGTATGTATTTTACACTGTGAAAAAACAGCGGTACCTATAGTCATTAAATTTTGAATAACATGATCCTGCACCTGAACATGGGTACGTGAGCCCAAATTTTGAATTTCAAATTAATTTTGTTATCTGTTTCATATTTTGTAAAATTTTTGAGAATTTTTTATTAATAAACTCAATGATTTCAAAGCGAGCAGTAGCAACACTATACAGTTTATCTTCAGCATATGAGACTGTCTGTCAGAATTCTGAAAGTATGTTGTTTTTAAATATTTTGTGATTTTGCTGTTGAGTGGAATTTTGTATGGCATAAGCACCAAGAACATAATGTTTAATAAATAAAATAAACGCACAAAACGTTAATAATAAAAAGACAGGAAAAAAGTTTTGTAAAGCCATCTTAGTAAGAAAACTAAACGTTAATATGTTAAACTGAGAAAAGACTGGAAAAAAAAATGTATGCCAACACTTAATGCTGCATTGGGAATTCTGAACATGTACTGCTATGCTGCTTTTAAAATTTTTGTAATTTTGCTGTTGAATAGCGTGTGGCATAAGTGCGAAGAAAATTATGCTTAAAAATAAAAAGAGGAAAAAAATGTATATTAGTGAGTGTAACATCAGACTGGTAGACTATTAGTTCAGCGAGAGCAAAAAAAAAAAAACCTTAACAAACCCTTTTGGGTAACATCAATGTCTAAAAACTTCCAGGTTTTAGTTTTCTTTTCTCCCCCCCCCACCCTCCCCCGCTGACTGGACAGATCACATGCTATTTTGCTTCAAGTCATTATGTCCAGCCAGTGGGAATCTATCTACTACTTAGCCAACCACACCCCAGAGGCAGGGTCAGCAGGCAGGACAATCGGACATTTTTTTCTGTGTATTAGTAGAATTACAATAATAGTTTGCAGATGCAGTTCCATGTACATTATGTGGAACTGGAACCTATAGGCACTGAAATTTTACAAATCTTGAAAACAGACATTTACGGGTATCTACTATGATGCAGTTGTAGCTCCAAAAGACAAAATTTGAAGCTGTGTCTTAACATGTGAACTTAGAACAGAACTCAGAATTGTGATATTAGGTATTTATTACTAAATTGGTATTTATAATCTTAAATGTTTATAGCTTTTTCAGTCTTGAAAGGTATTACAACTCATTAGAGTTATCATTTATGTATTTAATTACCTGTATTGCTCTATTTAGAGCTCCAGGATTACCTGAAAGCAACTTGCACCATTTTCATTTACTACTTGTCGATGGTTTGACAGATGTAGTCTTGTGATGTGACAGTTTTCTAGGTAATGGCTGAGGATGGCCTTAATATTACAACTGCACATGTCTATTTCTATTTTGCTAAATGTATATAGATATGCGGGAGTGGGACAGTGACCTATGTGTAGCTGTGTAGCATAGCTACAATTAATCTCGATTTTGGTGGAGACCTTCAAAAAGTATTTATAAGTTTCTCAACCTACATCCGTGTTATCCCAACGTTTTTGCCATTCTGATATGGCTAGAACATTGGTCTTGTTCTTGAGGTGAGAGACTAGATTTGGAATGTAGATGTGATGCTTACTAGAAACTGATATTGCAGTTTTGCTAGTTTAAATGTCAGCTCATTTCCATCTATTCCGATGTGGACGTTGACCCATGCTGTATGCAATGAGATGGCAGATTCATGTACAATTCTTTTTTTGTATTTGGTACCTGATATTGCCAAAATACTAGAGAAACTAGCTGAGTTGATTATGATTTATGTTCGATGTGCTAGTGCTATTTAATAGCCATCAGCTCTGATTGAAATGCAGAATTAATAGGCCATATTTTAGCATTCCAGTTGTATACTGCCTGATTATTTTGAATAATACAGAATGCGCAGGCTGTGCCTATGTCCATTTTGGAGCCATCTGTGTGGATATTTGTTAGATACGACACTCTTGCATTTTATGGTGTAGATCTCTCCAAATCGTACAGATAGATCAATTCTTAGGATGTTGACTTTCGTCTCATAGTATGAGCTGATGAAGTGATTCTGTGAGATAATTACGTCTTGCTGTAGTCTTAGCAGTCTGGTATTGATTTTTTTTTTTAATGTAAATTGGTAAAATTCCAGCCAGGTTAAGCAATGCCAATGTTGAAGAGATTCTATAATTTTACCTTTAGTTTTATCAGTAATGCCTGTTTTTAGTCCAAAGGGATTTAGTCCCGAAGAACTATTACTTTCGTTTTGCGATTTTGCGTCGGAAACACAAAAACGGCGTATCACTTTTCAAATTGTTGCCACTAAATGTTATCGCTCTGCATTAAATTTTAAAAAATGAAAAATCTGCATAAATGTATGCTTGTTTTTTGCATTGTGATAAAACCTAGAGCCATCGAATTTTGAATGACGTAATCCTACTGCGAATATGGGCATCTGGAAGCCCTAATTTTGAATTTGAAATTTGCTTTATTATCGATTTTATGTTTTGTAACATTTCAACGAATTTCTGATTAACAAACTAAATGATTTCAAAGCGAGCAATGGCAACACTGTACGGAAAAAAAAAAAATATCTCCAGCTCGCGAGACTGTGTTTCGGAAGTTCTAAAGGTATGTTCATTTTAAAACTATTTTGCGATATTGCTGTTGAACTGAATTTTATGGTTTAAGTGCGAAGAACATGGTATTTAACAAATAAAGGTAACACACAAAATGTTAAATAAACGTCCCTTTGGACGTAATTTAAAATCTGAAACATTTCAGATTTTTTTTTTTTTTTTTCGACGTAGCTTTCTCTTCAAAAATCGTCTGCGTTGCACGGGAAAATAAAAAGGAATTCTAATTACAGTTCTAAATAAATAGCCAAATAAATGTGAAATTCGTAACAATATTCTCTAAAACTTTAACGAATTTTTCATTAACAAACTCAAAGATTTCAAAGCCAGCAATACCAACGTTGTACAGAAAAACATTTTTATCTCCAGCGCGTGAGGGCGTGTACCGAAATTTCTAAAGATATGCTCAATTTAAAATTATTTTGCAATATTGCTGTTGAACTGAATTTTATGGTTTAAGTGCGAAGAACATGGTATTTAACAAATAAAGGTAACACACAAAATGTTAATAAACGTCCCTTTGGACATAATTTAAAATCTGAAACATTTCAGATTTTTTTTTTTTTTTTTAAAGATTTTCAGGTGCTTCTTTTTCATGGTGTTATTCAGACTAATGCTGCATGGCAACTTGTAGCTTCAGTTACTGTTTCATACCACATCTTGAGGAGACTGAGGCTGGTTCCCCAAGGCTATGAGGTGGTGCATACTAAATTACAGTTCATTATCAAAATTTTATTCCTGAGATATTCAATATGAGAGTACCAGGAAATTGTTGTCATCTAAGATGACACCAAGGTATTTTAAACTATTGCAGATTTTGATATGAAAATTCTGGCTTCGGAAATTAAAAGACTGTGCAAGGTGATGTTGATTTATAAGAACTGTAGCAATTGACTTATCTGACTGCAGATGGAGTTTTTGAAAAGCCTTTTTGGTATTGTCATGTAGTTATTTCCTTGATTTCCCATTTGAAATAATCAAGAAGTCATCAGCAAAAACTTGGGCTTTTATATCATGAATGATATTATTGATTAGTCTGAATAACCCACACGCCTACCTTGTAGACAGCCTCTGGTTATTGGTTTCCTGTAAGTGCTTGCATCTGTAGATATGTCTACCGAGTGATTGTCCAGGTAACTTGTGAATATTTGAGTGATGTTGTTATGTATACCCGTATGTGCCTATGAAACAATGATGTCAAGTCTCCAGATGCTATCATAATCTCCAGATGTTGCCTGTTTTAAATAAAATTGTTGTTTAAAAGATCGTCATGGTTTCAATAATTTCACTGATTTTATTCGTATGCTTTCTTTCTGCTAATCAAACTGTTCACATTCCCAAACGTTTCCCTCCTCATTTTTTTAATTATTGGCTACATTAAACTGAAAGATGGAAAAATATAAGCTGGCAAAATTTAAGTATTATGAAATGTTTTAAATAATATTCTATTTGAAATATCAGCAGTTCTGTTAAAGAATTATTATTAATAATCTATACATGTAGACAGATTACTGTGTTGCATAAGTTTGGCTTTTTTTATGAAACTAGCAATGTAAATAGATCTTAGTTTGGAACTGGAGATAGTGATGTTCCTTGTGCACAAAATAATAAATTTTTACATAAAATTTTAAAATATTCATCTTTTAGCATTTCATATTGATGTTCACATCAATTAGTGCAGATTGTGAATTTTAAATTAATACCTATTTGTATTTGAACAAGGAGAATAATAAATTTGCTGACAGTTTTCTATATGTATTGCTTAATGAAATAGTTAACTGCTTGAATATTTCTTTGAAAAGTAATCATATGAAAAAAATTTTGCCATAATGTAGGGGTTTAGCTACAATTTTTTTCAAAAATATTTTAATGTTTATGGTAGAACATGGAATTACAAGGATTGTAATGTAATTAATAATTCAGAAATTTTAATGCTCAAATTTCAAATTTTTAAAAATTGTGAAATGTTCATTTTCTTTTTTGTAAGTGAACTACAATAAATGATGCAACAAAATTATATCAGTTTCTTTAAGCAAATATGGGGGAAAAAATATGGCTTTAGAAGTTAAATAGCTTCAAGGAAGTGTTCAAATTCAATGGAGCAAAGTGCTGAACAACCATTATCGGGAAAACATAAATCTTGCTATTTGTGTAATTTCAATATCTGGTATTATTTACTGCTGAAGTTCCTTTCATTATTGTAAAAATTCGTTTAGATTCTAATGCATTTTTGTTTTAAAATTTTAGGTATGCTGCTCGCTTAGTAGCTGGAGCTTTAGATTTTAAAAAGCTTGTAGATAGGTAAGAAATACATCCTTTTTCCCCAAATTTTAAGCAACTGTTTTAAAATTGAAAATTCACAATTGTAATAAATTCCTGTGTTTTTTGATGTTTTAACTTTTCATACATGACCTTGTTCAAGTTTGTTAAGTCAGTAATTACACTGATCAGTACACAAACTGATTCTTAAAAATTATATGTATTTTCGTGTATATTAATGGTAATGAATTCAAAACTGGGAACAATTTTGCTCTTTCAGCTACAGTTTTAGCAATATAACATAGTCATTTTATATGCTGATTAAACTGAACATATATACATAGAATGTGAGTATTGGTATTATTAATATATTAAAATAACCACATTTTGGTAGTATTCCATTAATGCGGCCCCAATTGTAATCAAGTTTAAAGGTTACTGCTATTAAGTTAGCTGGGCACCAGTTGTCATCAGTCATAAATGTTGATGCGAAATGGAATATTGAAGAGAACAAAAGACTTTCATAAAAGATCGAAATCACAAGTCCGATAATAGGTTATTCTTATCAAAAGAAATATGACAGACAGTTCAAGTGAATTGTGGGTAAGATTTCGCAGGTCTTTGTCTGGGGTCGTGTGAACTATGCCCATATTTTAGTATCATTAAAATTTAATGTAATTATATAATTCAGTTGATAAAACTTAAAAGATTAATATGTTTGATCAAGCTTAGAAGCATTTAAAATTAGTGGTTTAGTTACATAGAGTATATTATTCCAATTAATTTTTTAAACTCCAATAAATTTATTGCAGCATCAAATTCAATCTCACATAAGATTAATCAGTCATTAACATGCATAACAAGTTTCTTTTACGACCTTTCATAGAATGAGATTAACTATAACAGTCTCACTCTAGGCAAAGTTGGAAACAGAGCCAGTGCAACTTGGATAGCAGAATTTAGGGCTGACAAACTTTGGAGACACAGGACAACAAAAATTCTAGTACCTGCCCTGGCTCCAGCTATGAGCTGCCATCAGATATTCTACCTTTGATGGCATCTATCTTCTATAATTTTTATGTATTGATGATATCTTTCTTTCACTGGCTTTACTAAGATTTTATGAAAAATAATGAAAGTAAATGTGTTGGTAATAAACCTTATTGCAGGCAAGTTTATTAAAATTGAAAAATTATTATTTATTCAAGGTTGTGTGTTGTAAAGCATAGGTTTATGAATAAAATAAACAAGAACCAGACATGTGACTTTTAAAATTATGTTTATTGGATTTATGAAACATGAACTTCTTACAAATTACCTTATCTAGTTCTTTTGGTTAGCTTTTCATGCTGAAGCCAAGGAACTTACCTGATCAATAATTACAATGGTAACCTTCTTTATTCAAAGTTATGATTCTTTATTCAAAGTCATCAATCCTAATTTCATACGTAATGATAATATAATGATTTTATCTCTGTCAAAAAAAAAGTTTCTTAAAAGTGTTTTATTTAACTGCAAACTGTCATCTTTTTTTCCACAAAAGCTTTACAAACTACTTGATCATTGCTGCTGTATTATTTCATAAGAAGTATGGACATTTCATGTATACAATCTGATGACAAGGAGAAGTCTACATAAATCACATACAGACAATTAATTTTTTGATAATTTTTGCTCTGCTATCTCAAATACGAGGGTAAGTTGAAAAATAAGTTTCCCCTGTCGACTGTGGTCAGAGTTGTGTATGAAAGTCAAAAAATAGAATGAGACATTAAAGCTATGACATACCTTTATTTTATTATTCTTGTACGAGTACGTTGAGACATTTGTCATATCGCTTGATAAGCTTCAAAAAGTCCTCCAAGAAAAATTCAGGGCTTTGCATATGGAAGAAGCGTTGAACGGCTATGGGCGAAAGGCGACACAGCAGGAAAACGCGCAAGTCACCGATACACCATTGGGTAGAGGTCGCTGCAAATCAAGCAGATGGCGCTGTTGCAGTGCCTGCGCAAAGCGGAGACCAGCCTCTCATTTGAGCCCCGGTAGGTATGGAGAGAAGGTGCGTTTTGAATTCGTGGTCAAAGGAGGAAGTGAGAGCGGTTATCCGCTATGAATGGGCACGTGGAGTATCAGGAACAGAAATTCATAACCGCCTCGTGGAAGTCTATGGGCCAGGTGTGATGTCGAAGCAAATGGTGCGGAGATGGTGTCGCACATTCAGTGATGGACGTCAGCAAATGGAGGACATACCGAGAGCTGGACGGACGCGCACGGCCACTACAGATGCAAATGTCAAGAAGGTGGATGACATGATTAGAGCGAACCGGCGTATCACCATCGATGAAGTAGCGGAAGAACTTGGAATCTCACATGAGCGAGCTCAAAACATCATCCACGACATTCTTCGATACAGAAAAGTGTCAGCACGATGGGTGCCCCGACAATTGACCTCGACACACAAGGAACAACGCATGGGAAAGGCGCTTTGGAAGCAATACTGAAGTGAAACAAGCCGTTCAACGCTTCTTCCATATGCAAAGCCCTGATTTTTTCCTGGAGGGCTTTTTGAAGTTTATCAAGCGATATGACAAATGTCTCAATGTACTTGGTACCTATGTGGAAAAATAAAGGTATATCATATCTTTAATGTCTCATTCTATTTTTTGACTTTCATACACAACTCTGACCACAGTCGACAGGGGAAACTTATTTTTCAACTTACCCTCGTATATATATGAAATATGTACAGGGTGGCCATAATTAAACTGACAGTGCTCACAGTGTTCTGTAGCGCAATCTATTTGCGAGAATGACGCCACATTTTGTAGGGAGATTAAACAAGACGAGGGATGAAGGATTCTGCGAAAAAACAAATTAGTTCCAAAAGTCACTGCTAGATAGGTAAGAAATACATTCTTTGCTGTGTAATAGAAAACAGAATGTTAACAAATACAAATCAATATGGAAATTACCTTTTATTTTGCATTCAAATGAGGTTCAATATGGCTGCCGTTCTTGTGGACCACATATTGCATTCTGTGCACAGTATGCACAACTGCAGAAAGTAGCATGTCTGCAGAAATCTCCCGTACAGTCCGTGATATGCTATCCTTCAACGTAGCCAGGTTCTGGACCACTCCTTGATAGACCTTGGACTTAAGGTAACCCCATAGCCAGAAGTCGCATTTACGCTTTTTTAAAAGTGTTACCATATTGCACTTGAACGAAACCAGAAAATATGCATAATAAAAGGTAATTTGCTAATGACTCTTTCTGTTGTGAATTTCTGTCGTAGCATCTGTTGCACCCGTACAGCAACGTGGGCTACATCTTGCATGAAAATGATTTCCCCCTGGCATTGTCTTTGCTGAAGTGCCGGAATGACAAAGCTGTTCAACATGTGGCGATATTTCTCTCCAATAACAGGTTCTCTGAAGGTTCAGTCAGGCAGAGGACGAAAACCTGTACCACAGGATACAATCGAAGCAGTTGCCATGGCGATTGTTGACAGAAGACCAGACAATATTGCTGCCACCTCTAGCGCTCGTGGAGTAGCTCAGAATATGGATATGCCTTACAGTACAGTATGGAAAATCTTACGAAAGATTATCAACTTCTGTCTGTACAAGATCAGTTATCCTTCGTCCCCCGTCTTGTTTAATCTTCCTACAAAATGTGGCGTCATTATCGCAAATAGATCGAGCTACAAAACGCTGTGAGCACTGTCAGTTTAATTAGGGCCACCCGGTATATATACATACGTACGTGTACAGACACCATTAATAAATCTCTTTTGAATCGATTTTAAATCAGTTTTATAACTTATTTGGGGGAAAAAAGTCTTTTGTTCTGTTCTTACTTACAGATGTCACTTAAAAACATCGTTAAATTGCATTCAATAATTGTCAAAATGGACATTTTCATTGAAATATAGTACCCGGAATTTTTGGTGATTACAATACTCCCTTTACTTCGCATAAGGAAGGAAAAATCTGATTATACACCACATGGCTTCCTCGTAAGGCCTGTTAAATTATACACAATCTTTTGCTGAACTTCATTTAAACTTATTTCTTCGAATTTCATTAGAGATATATTTCTCATTCAATCAATTCACTTTTTTTTAACTTTGCAGCAAGGCAAGAACAGGTAAAAACTCAAAACATGTGCATTAAAAATTGTAAACAAATAAATAAATAAATAAAAAACCGAATACAGCTAAATACAGTTAAAATTTTTTTACTATTAAAATTAGGGGTTTTACGGCAAAACATTCACTTCGGCCAATAGGCAGGAAGACAAAGTTTTCGATGAACAAAAATTTAAAGCTAAATTTCGGTCCCATCGTGTAAAACGGCACTAAAGTTGGTGCACCAACTGACTTAAATTCACTCTTCTACTAAAGGTTTCGAATGTAAGCAAATTTCTGCCTTGTTAGGTGTAGGACCACTTTTAAATTGTTGATTATTCTACAATAATTGCATGCATATTAACTAAAACTTAGAAACCTTACTTGGAACACAAGGACAATATAATGCAATCACTGTTGAAGCAAAAAATGCATAATTTACCAGCATATAGGAATTAAAAAACAGAGCTTCGATTTCATACCTATTTCACAATGCGTTTTGGAAAAAAAATGTCCTTTATTCCGTAGAGATGTCATGCAAAAATATCGTTTAATTGAATTCGAGAGCTGCCAGTATGGATATTTTCGTTGAAATATGACACCCGAAATTTTTCGCGATTACAGTACTTCGTACAAAGAAGTAAGAACACCAAAAAAGAGAGTATAACTTGATGTTTAATACATTATGAAGATCACAGAATTTTAACAAGATACACAATTTTGAACATAATCGTACTATAAATAAAGAAAAGCTGAATATTAACTTGACTTTATAATTTCTAATTTTTGTAACATTGATAGTTATAAATATTAGAACGCCCATAAATTATAACTGGGAACTGAAAGATATTGTACTAACAATTACGTGAATTTATCTTAACCTTTGATGAAATTTTTAGTCAATAGTTAATGTATATAATGGGATTTCATAGGGAAAATTTTCCCCTTTAAACATCTAGAAATGAAGCAGTTCTTCTTGATAATATAGTAGATAGACTAACGTATTTATTATCTTAATTAATCTCACTTAGAATTTTTATTATCGACCCAAACAAATCTGTTAGCATGCAAGATCAGGATGCGTGATAATGAACGTCTATGAGGAAGTAATTTTTGAATGAAGTAGCGCAATTTGTAGGGAATAAAAAAGTAAATTTGACTGAAATTATGATTAATCTTTGGATGTGCAAAGAAAAACAGTTACTGAATTCTGCAGCAAAACTGACTGTATAATATGACTGTATAATACTTTTTATTGTTAACCCAGATCTAAATGCATGTATTTTAAACAGGGGGGTTTCATAATTTCAGAGGGGGGGAGGGGAATGCCGTCAGCCTTTTATTTAGCTGCTGAATATTTAGGTTTAGTTTATGAATATACGAAAAGTGCCTTTATTCAAATTTTGGTTTACCAACATTTTTATATTTTTTTTGCATACTTTATAAAACATGTTAAAATAATCTAAATTTAAATAAATCTATATATGTATTTTTCAAGTTTTGGAAAGAGAAGGGCGATATTTTTTAGCACTGGTGAAATGAGTACATGAAGCAAAAACAAGTTGAGAAGCAAGGTTTTAAAAATTTTAATTTTGTAATAACAAGACATTAAAAAAAAGTATAAATAAAAATTAAAGTGTGCTGCCTTTAAAATTAAAAGCCACAAGAAAAATTAAAATAATGAATTAATTATTGTTATAATAGGAAAAATTTCTAAAATGCAAATTTACCTAGGCGGGGCTCAGATATATTTCATAATTTTCATTCTTCTTCTAACTGTATTTACCTGAAACAAAAGAAAAACAGGATGTCTCGGTCGAAAAAAGGATATGTTGTCAATCTTACATTGTTCAATAAAAAAAAGTGTTTTTTAAAGCTCAGAATAATTCAGAAAAAAACTCTGTGGATAATTAATTACAATAAAAGCCTTCCTTCATTTTTGAGAACGTTTATGAAAGCAGAATAATAAAATTCTGATGTATACACCACATGACTTCCTTGCACGGAATATTAAAATTTAGGCATTTTTTATTGCATTTCATTTAAACTTATTGGATTGAATTATATCTACTTCGTCGATAGCGCATAAACCACAACAGAATAGATGCGCTCTTTAAAATTCACTATATTTGTTTACCATAGAGACACTCTGGTGCTAGGTTCGCTTAACAGCGTTACATCTCATTCATTTATAACTTAGAATGCACAAAAATTTTATCATCTGAACAATTATCTAATCGTTGCCACATGTCCTATTCAAATACTATAATAAATCTGAAATGACATATAAAAGAAATTAAACAAATAAAAAAAAATAGTTTTCACAGACTATTCAGCGTCGCTTACGTAATGCGCATCCGCTATTTGTAAATATTCTTCTCTGTTCGAGAGAGACTGGCGACAATATTTGCTCCTAATACGAAACACTTATTTCCTCGAATTTCATTAGAGATCTATTTCTCATTCAATTAATTCTGTTCTCAATTCGCGACAAGGGAAAAATACACAAAACCTCAAAATACCTCATTAAAAATTGAAAAATATAGGGAAAAAAATTAAACAACAAATACAGTTAAAATAATAATAATAAAATTTTCACAATTAAAATTAGAGTTTCTACTCAAGCAATTCAGCCAGCAGGCAAGAAGGCAGATTTTTCGGTGCACAAAAATAGAAAGTTTAATTTTGGTCCCACTCGGCAAAAAGACGCTGAAGGTGCAGAAACTGAATTCACTATTCTGCTAAGTCTCAAATGTAAACAAATATGGCTGCTATGTTAAACAAAAATTAGTCTTAGCTGCACTTAAACAACTTTTAAATTGTTGATAATTCTACAACTATTGCATGCAGATTAA
>KK113302.1:5567-31611 GCA_000611955.2 Stegodyphus mimosarum | reverse complement strand
GGATTTTTGGGCTGTAAGAAGCCTTCATTGTCAGCAGAATCTGCTAAAGAACGCTTAGTTCTAGTAGAGGATTTCTTATAACTTGGCAGGTCTAGCAGGATTTTTGGGCTGTAAGAAGCCTTCATTGTCAGCAGAATCTGCTAAAGAACGCTTAGTTCTACGAGAGGATTTCTTAACTTTTGAACCTTTCACTTTTTTATCATTTATTTCAACTACATCACTATCAGTATCACATTCGATATTAACTACTGTATTTTTACTAATTTTAGAATTTTCAACAGTATTCGAATTACACAAAGATTTATTAGCAAAATTTTCAACAACTAAATCATTAATACTAGCATTAGCATAATTAGGATTTAACATGCCAAAAGTTTCGCACTTACCTCTGTACAGTTGTAACAATCCTTCAGCTATACCTTGCTGTTGTTGGCATTTATTTGCGAGTTCACATTTATAATCCTCATTTTGAATATCCGAGATCAGTCCGTCGAACAATTGTTTGGAAGTTTCCATATGCATCTTAATTTTTTCAGCATGGTGAAGAGCTTGAATATAATCATTTAGCGAATATTTTTCCTTATTTAATAATTCACTCCAATTTTTATCGAGAATAAGGTTCGCAAACGCACACACTTCATCTGGTAATCCAGGAAGTTGCTGACGAACAGCTTCAGCGATCACGTTGTTATCCATGACGGTACTCAATTTCCCGCCTATGTACACTTAAAAACACATAAAATGCGTAATTTTCCACTCCTTGGCACAGTAATCCACTAGGAGAAACACCATACACAAGTTGAAAATAATAATCCACACAGGCGTTGAAGAGAACACAGATCCAAAAAATTCGCACGTCACGAATAACTGACAACTAACTCTATTTCAACTAACAACTGAGATGAGTTCCAAGTTCCACTTATGCCGAGATTATCAAGCATTCTGCTTGATGTGTTCCGGCTGTCATCAGATGTTTGCACTGTGGGCGCTGAAGAGAGAATTAGTCCGAAGCGTGAGCCCAAAAGGGCAGGAGCTAATTGTGAAGGGGTGTGACCAGTTGTCACGTGGGCTGGAAGCTGACTTATCATTGGTTGCGAATCTTCTAAAGAATACTTCGCCAAAGTTGCAATTAAATAAAATATAAAACATACATGAAAGTAGAAATAGTAAAATAATTGCATAAACCAGTCCTCTATATTATTTACATATGTACATTAGTCCAAGTCCATCAGGAGATAAACACAAGACATGGAAAGATTAGCCTGTAGGTCACATGGGTAGTCACTCACCGAAGTTCAAACTGAGATGAGCTGTTTCACCTCGGCTTTTATAAGCTTTTTAATTATCAGTAGAACAATCACGATTTTTCTAGATTTTTCTGGATGGCAACAGTAATTACGAGATATTTATTTATTAAGCATTAAATGCACGCGCTCTTTTATTTTTATTGTTATTTCTTTTTCGACGTAGCTTTCTCTTCAAAAATCGTCTGCGTTGCTAAGGCAACATGAAGCAAATCTAATTACAGTTCTAAATAATAGCCAAATAAATGTGAAATTCGTAACAATATGTATGTAGCGTATGAGGAGATAAAACGAATGATTACAAATACAGGCAAGAGATCGTTTTATCAAGAAGTTATGGCATGAAAAATGTTACAAATCCGTAAATAGTTTAGTCATTTCTGGCAGCTATACAAGCCGAAACGCGGCGTGACATCGAATTAAGTAGATCACCTATGACCCAATGCGGAAGTTCATACCATAATCTTTGAAACTAAGCAGTTAATTCCTTAATATTACGGAACGGCTGCAGTTGCCTTCCAAGCATGTCCCAAACGGAATCTATTGGCGAGAGGTCTAGTGACCTATTCGGCCACGGAGGTACATCATATCCTTGAAGACAATGTTGGGAGAGTCACGCAGTATGTGGACGAGCGTTATCTCGCTAGGAAATGGCACTTGGGTGACTTGATAGCATAGACAGTACAGCCGGCGTTAAAATATCGTTCACCTAAATGACAGCCGCTATAGTGCCTTTAAAAACAACTAGAGGTGATCGTGTCCAACAAATCGCTCCCCAAACTGTCACATCTTGTTTAATCGCCGTAAGCCGCTTGATAACAAATACTGGATCGGACCGCTGGCCTGGCCGCCTCCACACTCGTGTGCGTTGGTCACCAGCATTAAGACTGAATCGGGCTTTATCACTGAAGATCACACGCCTCTAGTTGGTCACACTCCATGTCCGAATTCGGCAAAAATCGAATCGACACTGCCTATTATGTGGTAGGCGTCTTAATGGACGTCAAGAGTCTATACCACCGTAGGCCAGTAGTTTCCGAATGCTTTCGCTTGATACCACTGGATGCCGGAACGTGTAAATGGTGTCAAATCAATGCTAGCAACGTTGCTGGTGCGGAAGTGGCCGCTCTTAATGATCATAGCGCTCATTTGTGTTCCTGGGACGCCCTCATCCTCAGCGACGGTAGACTATTCTTTTCGTGATCCATTGTCGTCAATACCGAGCAACTACCATATCGCTCCAACCGAGACGGCGGCGGATATGCCTGTTCGACAAACATGCTTCGCCAAGGCCTATTATACGATTCTTTTCAAAGCCCGACAAATTTTCGTGCTGCGGCCGGTTACGACTCAAAGGCATCTCTAGTCACATTACCATCCATCCAAGTCGATAGATAGTGCAATAGTGAAAGACATAAAATCTGATAAGGTGAAAAAACTTTATACGGAAAATTTCATGCATTGTGAGATGAAACCGTAACAAACAGAAGCATTGTTCACTTTTAAAGTTATTTGCAGCATTTAATAAAACATTGTTAATGTGAGTTAAAACTATAAAATTGAAGTTGCATTAGCATTTGAAATCCTTGATATTACATAACCAATGAAAAAACCTGAAAACATCCAGAATTCATTTTATAAATGCATAATGATTTCGCCCACTTGCCCATCTTCGGCTACAGCTTTACTATCATAACTATAATTTCTTTTCTTTATTTTTAAATTTATTTAAGCCATTTTTCAAGCCTTTCAACTAATTTAGGAATCACATTATTCGAAAAGCTAATTTTATTTTGGTTCATCTATTCTTTGCTTAACTAGTTGTGTGGTAAAGTATATCCGATAAAAAAAATCACATAACTATTCGAGTTTAAAAATTCTAATTTTAACTCAATGATAAAGAAATTGCTTATAACATTTATCATAGATTAATTTTATTTCGGAAACACCGGTAAAAGGGAAGTCATATCCAAATTGCTAGTTAATAATAATATAAAATAGATCTTGTTAATTATTATATTTGCATTTAAATTGAATCTAATTTTCACAGCTCCACAGATACGCTTACGTATCCAATTCTGAATATTTACATAATTCTTTGGCGGCATAATTAGTACCTCAGGTTCAAAACTTTTCATAAAAAGAGACAAAATTTACAAATTCTTTTAATTCTGCACAAGTGTATCACAGACTTAAAACGTTCACTGAAGTAAATTTCTTAAAATTTCCTGTGTTATTAATTCATTAAATTTGTTAATTAAGGATGCAAAAATAACATTCCAAAACAATTAATAGTAACCAAAATGTGATTAATTCGTGAAATTCCTTCTTTAAATCAGGCTATTGCCGAGTTTATTTTTACTTAATTTTAATAATATTTTGAAAAAATGCGAAACTTTAGTGTGTAGTTCCAAATTAACCAGGTTTTTTATGCGTGCAATTACAAATACTATTTTTCTTCTTTTAAAGATAATTTAGATAAATTTTCACCAATTTCATACACTTCAAGTCAAATTAGTAAAATAAAATTTTAAATCGCAGGTGAACAAAGCATTCATAAAATCTGGAGGATAATGAGATGACAAACTCTTTCAGCATTGTCAGTGTATAGTGTCTAAAACCCAGGACCGATGAAGTATGGACAGCAGAATGTTTATGTTCAGGAAGTTATCCAATAACAAATTTTTGAAGCCACGTAAATTACACTGGAGAATGGGCAGCCTGGCATCTCTCTGTCAAAATGTTCTCATCATTTTTAAACGTCTTGCTGCTGAATAAGGACTAAAATTCCTATGTATATATGAAATGTTCTTGTATTGCCTTCTTTACAGATCTTGATAAATTTTAAAACAATTAGTAGATGCATTCCTTTGAAGAATTATGTCTCTTAATTACTACTACAATAAAATAAAGATATAAATTATACAAAAGTATGTTCATTGTTTTTAAAGTTTTAATGTAGAAGATAAATTAAATATACTGCACTGAATAATAATAATACTTCTGAAAATTGGCAGTCTGCTATGCAGTGCGGATGATAAATGCACCAATAGAATAGCAACATGTAGTTCAACGAAAGTTCAAGAAAAATGAAGGCTAAGAGATGTTCATGCTTTGCTCATTACATTATTTACTACGCTAAGAAAATTTTGCAACTTCCACATGAGCACTTTGCTTTCTCATGAGGAATTCTCACTCAGGATTTTATCATCTTTGAAAACAATCATCTTGCAGAGATGAAATGGCAGTCTCAAATTAAAAATTTTAAAGTATTCCAAGTACAGTGCAGTAAATTTTGTACATACATTGCAGTTAAAATAGAAACTGTGGTCAGAAAAAAGTGCACTTGGGCAGTTACATATGTGACATTACACTGGCATTTCAGGTTTAATAATTAATAACGCAACTTATATTGGCAAATCTAAATTTTACACCCACACACATAAAAAAAAAGGTTAAAGTTAATTTTTATTACCAACAACTTATCATTGCACTGTAATACATAAAATATAACTCTCTGCCATATTCACTAAATGGAAAAAAAATTAATAAAAGTTTAGGTTAGGATATTTGAATATATCAAAGCCTACAAGGGATATTTGCCTAGGGGCTGGGATGCCTTCCTGAAGAACTTCCTTAGGAAATCTGGCTCGCATTTACATTACACATAGAAAAAACCGTGAAACCTAATCATGCAGCCAGAGTGTTCACCTGTGATCGAACTCCCAGCCTTCGGAAGTCTTAACTACTAAGCTACATGTGCGGCGAAATTAATAATTAATAATATTTAGATATTCTTTGCCTGGAACATAAATATAATGTATAGCATTCATCAAACTATTTTATGTAAGTCTGATATTTTTAACAAAATATTAAATCTTTAATTCATTGATATTTTACACAGGAAACAATGTTTTTTAAAAAAATTTGAATTTCTTAGATACGGAGAAACCTTTTCTGGTTAAAAAAATCAGCAGCATGCTGGGATCCTCTCCACATTAATAGTTCAAAGCATATTGAAATCGGTGCAAATAGATTAGCTGAAGGAGTGTTTTTGTGGTTTTCTCCATCTTAAATATGAATACAAGCCATAAAGGTATTTTTTCCTTACGTAGCGCAGTCCTCATTTGCTTTGTGCTAATCATCGAACCTTATGTTACAAAAATTTAGGTTAGTTAGCATTTATTTGTGGTTATGCATGTTTTTTCTTTTAGATCTTAACTGAAATGTGTACAGCTTTGTTAAAATTTTGATACAATAAGCACAATATCAAGCTACCACATTGCCTTGAACTCTTGATTATATCAAAGTTGTAGAGACATTAGGTTATTAGGAAGCAGGAGAGGTGAAAGATAAGCAAAGCCTTTGCGGGGAATCGAACCACCGAATTTATTTTTGAAATGTGCAAGCAGCGAATTAATACATATCCATGTTTCAATACAATTTAGGATAATAATGAGATTCAAAATCATCACAAAGAAATTAATTTATCTCAAAAAAATATAAATATTATTTAGCATTTTATTGCACATTTTTGAATGAGAAATTTAAGTATACAGAGATCTAATACTCTTTTAGAATGACTTCCCCTCAGCTGGATATGGAACCAAAATTAACGAAATCACAGCACTGACCATTTTGCTATTAAATCAGCTACACATTATAGTTCAAATTAAATTTGTAGTCATTTAACAAATATAATTACTAATTTTTCAATAATTTAAAGTGATTATAGAAATATTTGACATTATATTATAAATTTTCTTCATACAAAATGGTAAAAGCATTAACATTACTGCCTAGCTTTTGGACAATTAAGTACTATATAAAGTCTTTAGATTATTTTGAAGCAGGAGACGTGAAAAATGTGCACTGATCTGCTGGGGACTCAAATCCTGGACCTCTCGAAAGTGCATCGAGTGTGTTTCCAGTTACACAACGAAGACTTGTGGAAGGACGGAAGAAAATACCTTATAACTCTCTTACAAGTAAATGATCTACAAACATTTTGAAAGGAACAGAACACATTTACAAAGAATACATCAGAACAAACTGGCAATATTTCAGTTGATCTTCATTACTAAAATAACCTTAAAATACAAATTCTAGTAACCCAGGAAAAACATTAAATCATTATTTTCCATCTTAATGTATATTTTGGAATAAGAAAATTAATTATACGGAGATATAATGCTTCTTTAGGATGAATTATAAATAACTAAGGACGTCAGCATTTCCTCGCTTAGAACACCAACCCATAACTTCAGGAAACCACAGTGTTAACTACTCTGCTATTAAATCAGTTGCACATTAAAGTTTTAATCTTTAATTTGCAGAGATTTAATCTATATCTATATCTATATATATATATATAAACTACGACGTAACTGCTGACAGCAAATATGATTGCCAGCTTCTCGATTACAATAAATTTGTGGACCCTTACCACAAGCACATAGTAACAGGAAATCTTAGCATCATTCAAGATTGTCAATTAAGACAACTCATGCAACTGGGTACCAATTTCGTCCCACTTTCTATCTGAACAAAATTTCTTGCTTTAAGCAGTTCAGCATTGATCTTGATAAATTTATTATTTTAGCTAGCAATCGTACTAACTTGCCAACTATTACTTTTCTTGAATGGCTAGCTGCTGTTCTTAAGGATTCTGAAATTAAGTTGTAACTCTTACAAGTTTTGATCAAATACACAATAAGAAACATCTTGAAACTCAAATTAAGATGCTGCAAGAACGTTTCGTCATCACTAATAGACAAAGCGAGTAATAATTTCAGTGTTATGTGAAAAAAATTTTATTTTGAGCTTTTACATAAGGAGCTACACAGCACGTGCACTTATCAACAAGTTGCTACCCACACTACAGTTCTTTTGAAAACATTTACAGACCTTCATAAAAGACTCAAAATTCGTCCCAACAAGTTAAATAATAGGTTTACAAATCTCTATGCCCTACCTAAACTTCATAAAAATTCTTGTTAAATTCAGATACATTGCAAATAGTACTAAAAGTTTTTTAAAAAGAAATTGATTATCTCGTTGCAAAAAAACTCAGACAGGTTTTGGATGTTTAATACACTCATGTCCATAAATTAAGGATAATTCGGAGCCACGCGAAAATCGAACTCTAAAATAAATATATCACCTGTAAAATCACTACACACATCTTCAAGAATCATATGCAAATTTCAGGAAGTAACCAGATGACACCGATGGTACGTCACAATGACGAGAGTGTAAGAGAGTGATATATAAGGAACACAGGCAAAGATGTAAAATTGTTCGCAGGCGCTTTATAAGCATTTCAGTGCAATAACCGAATAGTTATGACAAAAAGGACGCATTTGGATGATTTTTTACGTGGCAGAATTATCGGCCGTCTGGAATGTGGGCGTACCCAACTGGAAGTATCAGACGAACTTGGAATTGACTAGAGTGTCATCTCCAGGCTTTGGCAACGATTCCAAGATGATGGTAATGTGAGAAGACGTTACAGCACAGGTCGCCCCAGAGTTACAACGCCGAATGAGGACCAGTACTTGGCAGTTACTGCTAAAAGAAACAGGCGGAGCATAGCCTCAGACCTGTCTCGTCAGCTCTCTTCAGCCACTGGTACGACAATTTCAAGGCAGACCGTGTACAGACGCTTAGGGTAGATTTGTCTATATGCTCGTAGACCTGTCAGATGCGTTCCACTTACTGGAACTCACTGTCGCTTGCGGTTAGCCTGGAGTAGAGAGCATGCATTGTGGACACCGCAACAGTGGGCTTGTGTGATGTTTTCCGACGAGTCCAGGTTTAGCTTGCAGTCTGATTCTCGCCGGAATTTCATATGGAGAGCTCCAGATACCCGTTACCACCAAGAAAACATCATTGAACGACACCGTTACGGCGGTGCAGGAGTGCTCGTTTGGGGTGGAATTATTCTGGGTTCCAGAACTGACCTGCATGTTCAAATTGGAACCATGACAAGCCAAATCTATCGGGATGTCATTCTGGAACAACATGTACGTTTGTTTCGGGGCGCCATGGGAGCACAATTTGTGTTTATGGATGACAACACCCGTTCTCACCGTGCAAACATCGTAAGCGAATGCCTTCAATCGGAGGATATCACCCGTATGGACTGGCCAGCATTCTCACCGGACTTGAATCCAGTAGAGCACGTGTGGGACACGATTTTCCGACGAGTTGCAGCCCGTCAACCTCCTCCTACATGTCTGCCGGAACTTCGGAGAGCATTGCTTTTTGAGTGGTGTAATATCCCCCAAGATCAGATCGATAATTTGATACTCAGCATGCCTAGGCATTGTACGGACTGTATTGCATCGTCTGGGAGACATACAATGCATTAAAAATCATACCAACTATGCAATATTGGTTTTTTGTAAATAGGTTTTTTTGTAATTTGCTCCAGGGAGAAAAAATCGCTAATTTTTTTAATAATATCAAACATATAGCATCTTTTTTTGCTCTTTACCTTTTGTTTAATAAATAAGCTTTACAAATAAGTCAAATTTGTTTTGCTTCTAACTCTTCCTTTGCCTGATTTTGCATTATCCTTAATTTATGGACATGAGTGTAATTTCGATTTTCAAGATCAACACTGCAATTGGATGATTTCTAACAACGAAATTATTCTAAAGACTTTAAATGTACTTAAAATAAAACACATTCAATGTGACGACTTCGAGAACCTTTATACTACGTTGCCCTTGGATGAAATACATAATATCCTTCTAACTCTTCCTAAATTATTTCCGCAGATCCAGACAATAGTAGTTCTTGAAGATTGGAAACTTTTCCTTAACAGTGTACTTCTTAACAATTATTTACAATTTAATAACATTATCTTTAAACAAGTGCAAGGAATTCCAATGGGGGAAATTGCTTTACTGCAATCTCTGGGCTCTTCCTCTTCACTCAAGAATTAAAATTTGTATGTTCACTTAAAGACGAAGAACGCAAGTATTTCCAACACATCTATCGTTATATTGATGATGTTGTTGTTGCCTTTAATAACTTTAACAAACTTGAAAATGCTAACATTTATCCTTCGTGGCTGAAACGTAATACTACTAATACATTGCAAAATGAAGTAGTTTACCTAGATCTACAAATTCTAAATTACAATCAAATTAAAATTTTTGATAAACGTATAGACTTTAATTTTCATACATTAGAACTCAGTAACTGGAATTCTAACATTTCAAAAAGTCATTGTCAATACTATTAATGCACAACTTCTTAGAATTAAAAGAATCTGTAATAACACTGAACTCCTACAAGAAGAAATTCTGTACTTCATTAAGATTTTACAAAACAATCTTATTCCTAAAACAGTAATTAAAAATTCCTTAAAAAAAGCTGGCATTTACCTTTTATTTTAGATTATTTAGATTAGATAATGTAATTTTTTACTTAAATCCCAAGGGGAAGGTAGATGATGGATTGAATGAAGTGATTGAATGTAAAAATGTCCCATAGGTTCCTTTCACTTTTTTACTCTCTTTAATTGGTTCAGAACTTCAGTTTAATTATTAAATTTAAAATTTAATATAACTGTTTTCTGGCCCTTTCTGTCCTTTAACTAATTTTAAGAGCCTTTTTGTTTCTTATCTCTTGAAAGCCATCTAGCAAGAAGAGTTACGACTTTTTCTAACAAATCAAGTTTTTTTTCCAATTTCCACTGCTTTCAGGCCAGATTTTACAATTGCTTAGTCATTTTGTTCTTCGAATTCAAAAAATTTTTTACGTGACTCAGCACTGAACAAGACGCCATTTTGTTGAAAAAGCGTCCATCTTTGACCTTCAGAGAAAACCCCTTCATTCCCTCCGTCCCTTCTGTCCAGATTTCCACACAGGCTGCTTTTTGGCTGCTTCTCTTTTCTGGGTACACCCTTTTTTAGAATTCTAATTCTGGCAACCTCTTTCAGCAATTTTGCTCTTTTAATTTTGAAACGGCTATTGAAAGGATGCAGGTGTGTTTTTTTCTTTCACTTTAGGATACATTTGATCCCAGCAAGACACTTGTGTTTTATTTTTATTTTTAGTTTTATTACTTTACAATTGCTAAGTTTATTTCTTCTAGCTTATTGGGATCTTCATTAAAATTGTGTGATTTTTGACTAATTTATTTTAAATTAGTCAAAAATCACACAATTTTTTGCCATTTATTTTAATTTGTATATTCGCCTTACCAAACATTATGTAAAGTATTTCTTTTTCGATTGTATTTTAATTTTAAATTTATGGCAGGCGCGTCGGGAAAAGAAGAGATAAAAATTGAGACTAACTGTTTTAAGTTGATTCTTATTGGTTTTTCTCTTAATATATTTATGTTTCAGTCTCAATTTTTGTCGTTTGACGGAACGCGTAATGGTTTTTAGCTAGATTCGAATTTATCACGCTATTCCCTTGATAAGTACGTGATAAACCTTGAGTTGGGCTAAATTGCCATTTACTGCAATTCTTTGTAATTTAGCTTGTGCATTAAAAATACTAATAATTTTTAAGTGCTTTTAATTTTTTAAAATGTTGAGTTTTTCTCATTTGCAACATTTAGTTTTTTTTTTCTTTTTTTTTCCAGTTACGTTTACTATTTTAGTAATTGATTATTTGTTCAAAGTATATTTTTACACTCTGGAACTACAGTATCAAATTTACTTTTAGGTGATAGCTTTTAGAATTTTACTCCTTTTCTAATCTTTAAATAAAATTTTGCAGCTCTATGCGCAAAATTCTTGACCAAATAGGTCTCTCTTGTTCAAGTACTACTTTCTAAAATTATATATATATATATTAATTTTTGAATAACTACAATAAAATATTTGAATCTGATTTTTATGGAATCAATCAACAATTTAGTTTTGTATTACTTACATGAACTGTTCAGAAAATATCCAGTCATGATAATTATGTATTAGTTTCTATACTGTGTTAACTTATTAGTTGTATTTTCTTGTTTAATTTGAAGAGATAAATTAAAATCAATGATAATTAGCTTTTAGTTGCCTTTCATTTTTTAAAATTAATCTTAAATCAAACATAGTTCAGTTTGCTTTCTTTAGCTTTGGCAAAGCATGTGAGTGCTAGTTGTCAAAAGGGAAGCGTGCCTTCGTGGGGGACTTTCTAAAGGAAACTGGTTGGTATCAGTTACACATTGGGAAAGTTGCAAAAATGCTCACTCAGCTAATCATTTCGATTCGAATCCAACCCAAATCAAACTACTAGTATTCAGCGAATTTACTGCTTGGTCACTGCTGGGACTCAAATCAAACATATGTTTAATTATTAAAAAGAACTATGGAAAAGAAAATTCTGAAAGAAACGATAATTACTTATCCAAAATGAAAGTAATGTAAATCGATCCAAACCATTTTAATTTGCTTAATTAAAGGATATTTAAACAGTCTATTTAAAATCTCAAATCGTGCAATATGATTTCTTGATTCCTTACAGAGTTTAACCATACATTACAGGAAACATAATACACTTATAAAACTTAATATTAACTAATTCTAACAGGTGCATAGAAATTTGATGAAAATCTTAAATCATAAAGTATAATTTATATATCACAAAGAAAAGTCTGCATAAGATAAATCAAGGATATTTTGCCATTGCGTATCTATTACAATATAAAAACAGGATCCAATTAAATTAAGATAAATTAAAATTATTAAACATTTATACTTGTTTTGTGTTATAAAACCTGCTGAAATCGGTGTAGAACAATAGTTATTCTGATCATTCCCAGTTTACGAATTTTATCTGACAAAAGATAATTAAGTTCACAATTATAAAAGAACAATCTAATTATGAGATGTCAAAAAATAAAATGAAGACTAATATTTTGAAACTACGTTTGTTCAAAGGTTAATAAACGACGCTTATCATCATTTTCTATAGGGAAACTTTTGATAGTCTGTCAGGACTGAGTGTTCTGTGCATACTTTTGGCGAACATATTCGTGAAGTATTAAAGTCCTAACGTTGAACAGGGAGCTGAATGCAGCTATGTTCTGTGGTAGAATGACTGTGGTTAGGTGGTAGAATAACTGCACGTAAAAAGGATTTAAAATCCCCTTTTATTAAACCGCTATTTACAGCCACTTCCCAACTCGGAAGGGATAACAGAAAATAATGACCGCACTGGGTCTAAACTGAACAATCAAATAATTTAAAATAAAGTTAAATAGAAAACTAAGAAGTCCTTGCTCTCAGAGCTATAAACGCGAGGTTGGCTTCTATGCTAAACGATCAATGGAGCGTAGCAAGATTTAGCTAATACTAACGCACTTAGATTACTTCAATAAGTAATAGCGTAACAGCATTAAGGCTTAGAACTTAAATACTAGCTAGTCAGATGGACGTCTAACAGAGCCGCAGTGATCTGAGACTAAAAGCTCTCTCACACCGAGAAGTTCCTAGCTAACCTTTTAAATACAAAATTTGGCTCCACTTCAAATTAGCATAAAGCTGACACCCGCGATTCTTCTAACGGGAAGATGAAATAAGAGCTTACACTAAAGAGAAAATTAACATAAAACTTTGTTAGTTTAAACTAAAACCTTACATACTTCCCGCCAGAATTGGCGAAAGTTGAACTACTGTGGTTCAAACGGACCATGTTGAAACTTTGCGATTCCAGAAATACTCAAAATTTAACTCTTCCTAACTTAGGCCAACCTTTACAGAAAAAATACAATTTCTTGGCAGATTACAGATGAAAACTTGACTTTTACATAGAAATTCATCTATTTTCTATAATTACTTTATTTTCCTCTTACTCCTTCAAGCAACATCTGGAATGAAAGAAATTTTAGTATAACATAATAAGGTAACAGCCTTCTTTCTTTACACGTGTAATTTCTCACACACACATTATCATTCAAGCAAAATTAAATGCTTCCCCCAATGCTCTCCACCGGTGTTGGATGAAAAGTGAACCGCCGTTTCGGTTTCCCTTTTTTGTCCGGGGGGGGGTGTTCGACTCTACCACCTACGATCGACTAACATTAGTTAGAACTTGACATATCGAGACCTCAGAAAACACCTTATAAACAGCTAAACCTGATGTTCTAACTAACTTCATGTCTATCATTTTAAGTGTATTTGGTGGAGAGCCTACTAATACTTACATTCTATTGCTTCTATCTCGCCTTTTCATGCATAAAATTCCTAGCTTGCACAAAGAATACTTCATTCAAAATTAACTTTGCACCTAAGGTGCATTGATGCAATAAATCTATTTTGTTACATTTCATAAAACTTTTAACAGTTGCATACAAATCACAAGATACAATAAATGCGTTAAATTTCTAAGTTTACAGCAAGTGCTTCACATTCTTTTTCAAGTAATTTTAAATCTTTGCAAAATTACAATTTTAAACAAAAACATCTTTCAAGATAAGTAATAATTTATCACACACTTGGCGTAAAAATCAACCTCGCTTGAGGTAAAAAGAGACCCTGCAACTTGCAGTAATACTCGAAAATTAACTAAACGTTGGAATAAGAAATACTACTTATCTTGTTGTAGTCAGCCATTCTTTTCTTGGCCCAATCCTTGAAACTTGGATAAACTGTAGCTTGGGCGACTCTTCTGGATTTTGGTCGCTGGCCGTTGATCTCTTGTTGTTCTGCGTTCCTCTTAGGGATTCGTCTGTCCATCCTGGAATACTTGCGTTGGGCAGGAGGTTGGTCCACTCGACGTTTCCTCGGCAGAGTCCTTCTCTATTCTTGGGCCCTTATTCGTCGCTGCTCCGGCCTCCTGCTGTATTCCGGACGTTGACCCTCAGGCTGCAACCGGGGGTGCTTACTTCTCAGGCTCCTTTCCGACGTTTCGGCCCTCCTCTTGACTTTGGGCTGGCCTTGTCCATTGTGCTTTGGTCTTTTATTGTTTGTCGAACTTCCATTTTCCGTGTTCTTTCTTTTCAGTCCACTTCCCCTAGTGATTTTCCTTTTGTTGTTTCCTCTACTTTGCTGAGGGGGGGGGCTTTCTGTTTCTGGCCTCTCGTTGCAGTTGTTGCTGGTTCCTGTTGTTGCCACTGAGGTAAATCTTCCGTGGAATTCCGTCTCCCCGGATCCTGGAAAAAATTTTTAAACATTTCCATTTCATTGCGGTATAGTAGGGTTTTAGTTGCTCCACATTAGCAGTAATTTTCTCGCCGTTTTTTTGCTCTTAATACTACCACTGTTTGGGGGATTTTTTCGATAAGGAAAGGGCCTTCAAAACGCGGAAAAAATTTCCTCACCTTTTCTTCTGGGGCATTTGATAAAGCGTGTTTGATTTTCAAAACTTCATCTCCGACTTTATAATTCACCTCTCTTCTCTTTTGATCATAATAATACTGTAGTTTCCTCTGGGCTATTTAAGAATTTCCATTCGCTTCCCGTATCAAGTTTTGAATGTCCTTCATTTTAAATTCTTCTGCCCTATCCTGGACAAAGACAAGTTTGTCTAAGGGTGTCAAAATCTTTCTTACAAGAAACAGTTCAGCGGGTGTTTTTTTGTGTTGTATCGTGTTTGGCAGTTCTAAGGGCAAATGCAAATTCATTTATATGGCTATCCCAGGTAGAGTCATTATTCTTAATATAACTTCGAATAATTTTAACTACGTTTCTATTAACCCGTTCCGCTATGTTTGACTGCGGACGATACGGGACCACCTTTAGGTGACGTATGCCAAGTGTAACGTCTTCAGCTAACGATCACCTCGAAGTTCTTGGAGGGTGTGTTATTTTGTAACGACATTGCCTGCCTCCCAGAAGCTGAACGTTAGCTACAGTCACGTACCACTCACATGTCTTTGTTTCCTCCATAAGGGTTTGAAGGACAGATATTGTGTCGTTTTCTGAAAGATCTGCAATCTAGAATGCTTCCTCCAAAATGCACTTAACTTGATCGGTGCTTTATTCTTCTTCTCACGGGCCACCCGGCTTGAGCTAATCTTAACCAGAGTTTTCTCATGGAATTTTTCCCAGGCCTATCATCATGTGTACAGAGAATCAGAGGGCTCTCACCAATCGAGAGCTTCTCTAGATTGGTGAGAGCTCTTCATTCCATTCTCGATTTCTAGCTCTTCATTTGCTGGAAATTCTCCAGCAACGATTTCCAGCTCTTCATTTGCTGGAAATTCTCCAGCAAATGAAGAGCTAGGAAGTCATCCCGACACGCCCAGGGCATCTTGGATAAAACTAGAATCGCAGCAGCCAAAAATCAGTTAGTCACTCAGTTAGTTACTTAGTTTTAGCTAGTTAGTTAGGTAGGGAGAGAAACCTTCTGTCTTGTAGCTGCAGCTCTGTCAAGAGCAATTTTCGGTCGCTCTGCCAAGAACAATTTTCGTTCGCTCTGCCAAGAGCAATTCTGCCTTTACTCTATCAAGAGTATTATTCCTCTCTGAGGAGAAATCCTGTCATTGGTAGCCGGGCTGGCCGCTACCTGTATTACAAGCAGTCCGCTCAAAATCATCCAGCTGAGGCAACAACAAGATTTACCGCATCAAATGACTCTACCCGAACTCCATCCTTCATAATATTCAAGGTGTTTATGAAAGTGCCAAAAAGGAGATCTGTCCCTCTCAAAGACACCGCGCAAATTAACTCACTGAGCTAATACGCAAGAGAAATGCGGCTCGTAGGAAATTTCAAAGTACGAGGAATCCTGTGGACAAGACTTTATTCAATCGTCTATGCAATCGTCAGTCAAATCTCCCACTAAATAACAAGCACAACTCGACTAGTCCAATTATCGTGGTTCGCTATCCACAGAAGATAACTCACTGTGGAAAGCCATCAAAAGATATACAAAATGCTACAATGACATTCCGCCCCTTAAAGGCCCGCAAAGGATCCACTACACTGACACTGAGAAAGCAGAACTGTTAGCTAAGCATCTGGAATCTCAGTTTTGTCTCCACAACATACACGATACAACAAAAGAAAATTTAGTCACTAGTTTTCAGAACAATTACCCTCCAATCCACGCACGTGCAACATAAAACCAGTCATGCCGTCAGAAGTCCTTGCATACATCAAAAGGATTAAAAATAAGAAAGCCCATGGCTTTGATATGATTACGAACAAAATGATCAAGATGTTTCCTACCAAAATAGTTATGTTGATCACAAAACTCATCAACATTATATTGTCATGGCAACACTACCCTTCTCACTGGAAGTTGGCTGTCATAACGCCCATTTTAAAGCCGGGTAAACCTCCCGATAAACTAGATTCTTACCGTCCCATCAGCCTGTTGTCCTGCCTTAGTAAAGTTGCGGAAGCTATTATTTTGTCTCGCATCAACAGTTTTTTGGACGAGAATAACATCCTAATACCAGCTCAGTTTGGATTTCGCAAAAACCTAGGCACTACAAACAAATTATACCGGGTGGTGGAGACTATCCTAGAGAGTCGGAGCCAGCAAAAGATCACTGTGGAATCTTTCTTGACATCTCTAAGGCTTTTGACCGTGTATGGCTGGAAGCACTAACTTACAAAATGCACAGTCTGGGCTTCCCAGATTACATCACAAACATAATTAAATCCTACCTGACAGGTAGACACTTTGTCGTTCATATCTCAGGTTCATACTCTACACAAAAGGTAATATCAGCTGGGGTCCCCCAGGGGTCCCTTTCAGCCGCTACACTTTTTAATATATACATGAACGACATTCCTGTTACACACAACACGACACTAGCAATGTATGCAGATGATACAGCGATCCTAACACAGTGCGCATTTGTTGGATCAGTAATATAGCGATTACAAGAACACATAAACACGCTTGAGATTGGGCTCCAAAAATAGAAAATACTAGTGAACGTAGACAAAACCCATACCATTATGTTTACTAAGAAAAAATTTAAAAAGAACTTGAAGTTCTATGGAATCTATTCCCTGGACTAAGCAGGTCCCTTACCTCGGGGTGATTCTCAATAGTTCTCTCACTTGGACCCCATACATTACATCTATTTTGCAAAAGTTTCAAGTTCGTAAAGCCAAACTCTACCCCTTAATTGCTCGAAACAGTGTCTTATCTATCGACAATAAGTTACTCATTTACAAAGCCATATTGCGTCCCATGCTATGTTATGCCTGCCCTGTTTCGGCATATTCATGTAAAACTATGAGAAAGAAGTTACAATTTGCTCAGAATTGTGTACTCCGCCAAATAGTTAACGCACTTTGGTACATTAAGAACAATCGTATTCATGAGGAGTTAAAAATTGACCAGCTGCGTACTGTAAACTTGCCAGAAACTTCTATGAGAATCAGTGTAATATCAATAATCTCTTAATTACAGTCTATAGTTATGATACCAACGACGCAGAATATTCAAAAAGGCCAATGGCCATTCTCAATAACAATATTCCCTAGATAATTATATGTGTCTGCTGTATATATCTGTATATGTGTTGCTCTTTGTCACTACTGTAACCCTTTAATATATCTCTATATACTCACCAAAGGATCAAGTTAAAACTTGTTAACCCATAACTTGTCATAATGCCATTTATGTATTTCTCATTAGGTCACCCATCAGCTCGCACTGCTTTCTGGTTGGAGAGCATTTTTCAAGTCTACTGGCCTTCTGTTCAACGCATATTTTCTTAAGTACTTGAAATTATAAAATTTTGTTAACTTACTAATAAGTACCATGCATTAATCCCTCTTTATAATCTCTAACTTACTTCTCAATAATATATATATATATATATTACTAATCTCTAAAAGTCATTGTCATCCAGTATTCAAAGAAATCTAATCCAGTTCGATAGGGGTAGGGCCTTCGACCCAGGTACCCAGGTGACAATAACTCAATTCTTATGGAACAGGACGGTTTACTGTTTAGAATTTCGAAAGACCACAGAGGAAACAAAAGAAAACAGTTGATTGTTCATGAAAATTTGAGAAAGCAAGTAAAAACTTTGTGTCATGAAGGAACGGCCGCAGCACACTTAGGAGTTACGAAAACGAAGGATAAGCTTCTACGGTATTTTTATTGGCCGGGTTGTTTCAAAGATATAGAGGAGCATGTTCGCACGTGTGATCCATGTCAAAAGGTGGGGAAATCTGGAGAAAGGAAAAGGGCGCCTATGAAGTTAGTGCCCATTATAACGGAGATTTTTTCTAAAATAAATATCAATGCTTGTGGAGCCCTACCAGTCACTCCGAACGGAAATAGATATATAATAACTGCCATTTGTATGTCCTCGAAATACCCTGATGCAATTCCTGTTCCAGATATCAGCTCGGTGACGGTAACGGATGCTTTGATGAATATTTTTAGTAGAATGAGGTACCCCAAAGAGATTCAGTGTGACCAAGGAACCTCCTTTACGAGTAACTTAACGACGGAATTCTTCGCAAAGGTTGGGATTAAAGTAACCCACAGCTCTGTCTATCACCCCCAATCGAACCCCGTAGAGAGATTTCACCGCAAAATCAAGAGACTTTTGCGAGTGTTATGTTTAGAGGCCGGATAGGATTGGGAGAAGCATCTTCCGTCCGCCCTGTTAGCATTACGGACTGTTACACATGAAAGTATGGGATTCAGCCCTCCCGAATTAGTCCACTGCAGGAACCTGAGGACACCGGAAACACTGTTGTATGAGTATTGGGTTGAGCCCCAAGAGTGTAATGCTACTGTTACGGAGTACGTTTTCTCGCTACTAAATAGGCTGAAAAGTTGCCAAGAGAAAGATGCCATTTAAAAAATTAGGCGAAGTGCAGGGAAAACGTAAGTTGGGGTATGATAAGAAAGCTGTTAAGAGGCAATTGAAGAAAGGACACTTAGTGCTAGTCCTCGCCCCCTCGAGAGCGAACCGATTGTTGGTGCAGTGGCTTGGCGCTGGTATTATAGAGAATCAAATCTTAAAGACTAACCATGCAGTGAAGTTACCAGGAAAAAAAGAGCTCTCTCAGATATATCATGTTAACATGCTGAAGCCGTATCATCAGCGGCCTGAGACAATAAACTTATTAGTGCAGGAGGGAGGAGATAAAGGCTTAGAGCATGAAATAGAGATTCCATACATCACTTTTGATCGAAACATGTATGATTTTGAAGAGATAACAAGCGAGAGTAATCTAGAAGAAAGGTTGAGTTCAGAGTAAATAACCCAGTTGCAGACTTTGTTTAATAAATATATGTCAGTTTTCTCAAATGAGCCTGGCATGACCGATTTAGTTGTTCACGACATCGAATTAATCAGCAATCAACCCGTGAGATCGAAGCCATACCGAACATCGCCTAGAAGGAATAACATCTTAAAATCGGAAATCCAAAGAATGCTACATATGAAAATAATTGAAATCGGGGAATCGGATTACACCTCTCCGATGATTCTAGTGGAGGCGCCAAACAAAGACCCTCGGCCCTGTGTTGATTATAGACGCTTGAATCAAGTAATTAGAACTGAATTTTTTCCCTTACTGAATATTGAAGAGAGAGTCGAGACTGTAGCTTTAGCTAAATATATTACTATATTAGATTTAGCAAAGGGGTATTGGCAGATTCCGCTAAGCCCCAAGGCGCAGCGACTCGCAGCGTTTATAACTTACTTCGGCACTTATCGGCCCTTAAGAATGCCTTTCGGACTTAAAAATGCTCCATATTTCTTCAGCAGACTAATGGCAAAAGTACTTCATGGCTGCGAATCTTACGCAATTCCGTATCTAGATGATATAGCCATATTTTCTAATGAGTGGAATGAGCATTTAAAACACCTAGGCTGTGTGCTGCAAAGAATATCAGACGCCAATCTCAAAACTAAATCGTCGAAATGCAAGTTTGCCCGAAATCATGTCAAATATTTAGGGCATGTCGTAGGAAACGGTTTTCAAACGCCTGCGGAAGTGAAAACGGAGGCGATTTGAAAGTTTCCCCAACCCACTACGAAAACTCAATTAAGAGCCTTCCTTGGATTAACGGGATATTACGGACATTACATCAGCAAGTATTCTGTGATAGCTGCACCTCTCACAAATGAATTAAAGGGGAAGACCACGAAAGCAAGCATAAATTGGACGGCAGAGTGGCAAACGTGCCTATCAGGAGTTAAAAAGACTATTGAGAGGAAAGCCTGTATTATTCGCACCGGACTATGCAAAGGAGTTCATCGTACAAACAGATTCGTCCGACACTGGCATGGGCGTTGTCCTTTCACAACGACGAGATCTAAATGAAGAACACCCAATTTTATACTTAAGCAAAAAATTCTCTGTGGGCGAACAAAAGTACAGCACCACTGAGAAAGAGTGCGCGAGTATTATTTTTGCCATTAAAAAATTGCATCATTACCTAGACGGACAAAAGTTTAAAAACTTGAAACTGATCACAACCCCTTGGTGTGGTTAAATAGAAACGCTGGTTTGAATCCGAGATTAATGAGATGGTCGCTAGCTCTGCAGCCTTACAATTTTGAGGTTGTTTACCGCCCAGGCAAGCTAAATAAAAATGCCGATGGGCTGAGCCGTTTCGATACAGGTGAAACACTATGTGATAGAGTGTGGTTGTTCCAACGTCTTTAGATAAAGACCACCTCGAAGTTCTTGGAAGGTGCGTTATTCCGTAATGACATTGCCTGCCTCACAGAAGCTGAACGTGAGCTACAGTCACGTACCACTCACATGTCTTTGTTTCCTCCATAAGGGTTTGAAGGACAGACATTGTGTCGTTTTCTGAAAGATCTGCAATCTAGAATGCTTCCTCCAAAATGCACTTAACTTGATCGGTGCTTTATTCTTCTTCTCACGGCCCACCCGGCTTGAGCTAATCTTAACCAGAGTTTTCTCATGGAATTTTTCCCAGGCCTATCATCATGTGTACAGAGAATCAGAGGGCTCTCACCAATCGAGAGCTTCTCTCGATTGGTGAGAGCTCTTCATTCCATTCTCGATTTCTAGCTCTTCATTTGCTGGAAATTCTCCAGCAACGATTTCCAGCTCTTCATTTGCTGGAAATTCTCCAGCAAATGAAGAGCTAGGAAGTCATCCCGACACGCCCAGGGCATCTTGGATAAAACTAGAATCGCAGCAGCCAAAAATCAGTTAGTCACTCAGTTAGTTACTTAGTTTCTGCAATCTGGAATGCTTCCTCCAAAATGCACTTACTTTGATTGATCGGTGCTTTATTCTTCTTCTCACGGGCCACCCGGCTTGAGCTAATCTTAACCAGAGTTTTCTGACGGAATTTTTCCCAGGCCTGTCATCATGTCTACAGAGAATCAGAGGGTTCTCGCCAATCGAGAGACCCTCTGGAAATTTTCCAGCAAATGAAGAGCTAGGAAGTCATCCTGATCTCTGTAGTTTTATCCAAGATGCCCAGGGCATCTTTACTGTTCAAATCTCTCTCTCTCTCTCTCTCTAATATATAAAAGCAGTGACTAGATTGCCTAAACTGCGCTTATTTCCGCTTTTATAAGAAAAATAAATTCCTTTTGAACATCCTGTACCATAACTGCCAAACATGATTTTTCATATACATTTATCTTAATTTGTCCAATGCGAGAATTTCAACTGTGTATGAACTAAAATTTTACTGTGTATAAACAAAATATGCTGCAGATTATCGGCTGCCTTGCAAAAGTTCTGTTTAATTACTGTTTTGAAAATTCATTCATTAAGAAGACAGACATTACTTAGAAGATTAAAACTTAAACTTTAAAGTTCTCATAATTCTCTAAAATATTCCAGGATACGGTACTAAAGCCCTTACAACACTGCATCCAAATGTTTAGATTTTATACCTTCGACCCCACCCTACTTTCTTAATCCAACCAATAAATGGAGGAATAGTAAAAACATTTAAAACCTATTATGTCATGCATGTTTACATCTCTGCAAATAAAGCAGTACACAAAGGAAAGCATAACATATGAATGGCATTTTGGAAGAAATTCAGCATAAGACACTGCATAGAAATGATTAAACTCGCATGGAAACAAATGAACTCGTCAACAATGAATGCTTGTTGGCATCAGCACTGACTGGAAGTTATCAAAATTGCTAAAAGATTTCAATCTATTGGGAATAAAGCCAAGGAAATCGTACAAAAGCAATAGATAACGAAGGAAAAATGAATAATTAGTCAATAATGATGATCATGAAACAACTAATGAACAATTAGATTATATACTACCAGTTGACCCTGAAACCAGCAATAGTGAAAAATATAAGTTAAACGGAGAGTTAAAAAAGATACAGGAACTGGTTCTATAATGGAGATCGGCCCAAATGAAGAAAGAAGAGGCCACTTTACGATATGTATTAAAAAATTTTGCACTCCTTGCCAAAAAAACATTTAATGAAGTGAGTCAGACACTGCCGCTCTAAGCGAAAATTACCAGCTTTTAAAACAAATATCAGGTACCTATTTATTAAGCAGTAATAGAAATCCTTTAAAGTAATATTTATTTTATTTTCCCCTTTTAATTACAGTATTTAGGTTTGGATAAATTATACTTAATTTCTTAATCTGAACTATAAATAACCCTTTTTTCCGACGTAAAGTTAAACTTTATGGAATGCAATTTTACCATATGTACATTGTGTTCACTACAGAGCTGTTCCTAGACTGCGATCCCCCAAATATTAAAAAAAAATACTCAATGATTAACAAAATTTTTATTTCATACTAAGTACTTACATATGACAAATACACGCAACGAATTTTAAATATTTTGGCATGGTGTTGCGAGAGTCCGGCCGCCCACATACTTTATTGCCCTGCATCGCACTAAGAATGGCACTGGTTAACGACATTCCCCTGGGTTCTGTCTGTCATACAGATATCACTAAATTACGTATTGCAAGATGGCAATTTTGCCAAGTGTCTAATATCCAGCGATAAAGTGATAGATGTTGGATAGGTACTTCTGTATATTCGATTAGATGATTTATTTATTTAAAATTTTCATTCAACTTATCTAAAAAATGATTTATGCTGTTAAGTTTGTCATTGAATAGAAATCACATTCATCTAAACTGGTCATTTTACATGTCATTTCACTGATAAAGGTGAATGAGCCTTTCTTCCCTTCATGATTCAGAAGAATTCATGTTTCATTGGGGTCCACCTGTTTGAAAGAATACAATACATCGCCACCTAATGATAAATTTTTAACTTATTGGATTGATAGGTGAGTGAACTCGCTAATATTGGAAGATGACCACAAAGGTCTCCTGATCTTACACCATGGTCATTTTAGTGGATGATCACTTGTTCATATCAGACCAAATAATGCTGTAAAGATGATACTGCCTTATACCCTGTGATTTATTACTTTGGGAATGTTCTTAAAACAACCTTCATTTGCTGTTACTGCTAGTATAGCTTGTCTGGTGACCATCAACAGGGAAATTTTACTATGTATAAGGGTAGAATTGGGATATTCTGTGAACATGTGTCATGTAACAAGAGGAACACACACGCAACCTTTATAGTACAATATCAAATTTGATAAACCTTCATTTCGTGTACAACTCATTTTTGTGATTTGTAATATGTTATAAAACAAAACTTATGAATCATGGAATACCTGTGTATTTATAAATTTTATTGTAATATATCTAACTGCATGCCTTTCTCTTGAAACTGCTATATTAATTGATTTGATTAAACTACAGCAAATCACAAGGCACAAACAAAATTGAAATGTTGTAATATTTGTAATAGACTGGCAGTTCCAATACAACAGATGATTCATTCTTTTAAAATTTCAATTCAACTTATCTAAGAAATGAACTATGCTCTTAATTTTGTGTATAACAATTTTAATATTCAATCCCTGTCCTTTATCTGATTTCACAATATATCATGTATAGATGACTAATCAGAATTTGTCAACAGTTCATTAAAAAATATACTGTTACGAAAAATTCGGCGGTTGCGCCTGTATGTAAACTTTCCGGCATAGCACTAGGGTTGCCATAAAATAGTGTATGGTAGGGTTCTCAGATTGGCGACTTTATCGCCCATTTGGCGACCAAATAGGCGATATCCCATGGGCCAATCGGGAAGCTTCTAGAATAACTTCCTGTCGAGATATTTCTCGAAACGTGTGGAACTTAAAGAAAAGCTATGTAAACCCTTGCGTTTCTGAGAGCAGTGATTGTGAAGCAGATTGTGAAGTATTGTGAAGATTGAGAGAGTGTGATTAGTTGTGAGAATCGCTGCTTACTGTGAGTACAGCTACGCGAGAGTTTTGTGAACGGAAAGCGATCGAGATAGTGCTTTGCCGTGAAGCTACCTTTACAGTATAGCTTGACAGTGTATTGGTGATTGTTCCTCGGTGTTAAGTTTAGTGTTGCCGTGAAGCTACCTTTACAGTTACAGCCTGAAGCTGTGTTGCTGATTGTTTCAGCGCATTTATTGTAGATTTTCGACGCTTTTAAAGGTAATTTTGGAACTGTGCTGTAAATAATGATTCTTGTAAATAAATTGTGCTTTTTATTGTTCTGATCGTGCTTTCATCGGATACTCTCAAATCCACGAACCCGTATAGAACGCAACAATATAATAAGGAGAGTAATCTTCACATCACACCTAATGAATTTAATGTGACATTCTGACTAACATCTTATTGTGTAGGTACTGATCTGTTTCCAACTCATCAGCTTTTTTCTATGTATCTTTTTTCAAAAACAGACAGTAAATACCTCTTTATCATTTATCTAGGCATTACCAATCAATAACTACTTTTTGAAAAGAACGAAAGAAAGAAAAAAAGAGTATCTGGAAGAAAGCTAAAAACTAGCGAAGCAGGGGGTGGAGGATTTTACATATTTTTACCCAGTTTGAGAATAGTACATAACACTTTAGAAGATACAAATTTTTATTAAGTTTTTAATTTTATTAACCCCTCAAAGATCCATGAAATGAAAGTTTGAAAATAAAACATGAGGAGAAAAGTTTAAAATAGTAGATGTAAAAATGTTAAATTAAGTACAGCAAAACTGACACACATGATAAGTAATGTTGCAACTAAGGCTATATACATTACAAAAATATTGTCAGCAGAATGTATGGTATCACTTCATTGCAAGTACCAAGAATTAAAACATCACTATAGAAGTAGCTATGTTTTATTAATTATGTAAAAGCATTCAACTCTCTATAAACTGCATTTTAATTACACACAGTCAATTTATAAATGTACTTACTACTTCTATAATGGAGAAAAAATTTATGCGAGGTCTTCTGAAAATGACCAGCACATTTGAAATTAAATAACGGCACAGAAAACACTAATGGCGTGTTTTCTGAGATGACCACCTCCATAAAAACAAAACTGTTTAGAGTAGTAGGTTATCCTCTTAGGGAGGTTAGCTTGCATATTCTTTTAAAAACATATATTGTTTTAAATGTGATCATGTTTGACCATATCTGTTTTGATAGCTTAAACTGAATGATAATATTAGATGATGAGAGTAATAGAGTAGAAGTCCAGAAATCCGCAACGCTTGGGACCAGAGGCTGTGCGGATTTTAGAATTTTGCGGATTTCAGGACAGAAAAGCCAAATCATAATATTCAGACTAAAAGTGCAAAATAAATAAGGCATATTAGATACATTTACTTAAATTATTATGTACAATAATATACATTATTTTATTACATGCTTTAAATTATGTATATATATATATATATATATTATATTATTCATTTATATTAGTGATTGCAGGAATATTTTAAAGCATTAAGGACATATAC
>KK113301.1:334524-397305 GCA_000611955.2 Stegodyphus mimosarum | reverse complement strand
GAGAATGCATCAACAACTGTAAAAAGATATTTGTAATTCTTGCTTGTTGACGGCAATGGTCCAAGGAAGTCGATGTGATAAGTATCCAGTGGTGTGTCGCCTTTTGGAATTGGGTGGAGAAACCCTTCTGCCTTACCAGACTTTTTGGAAGAAAGAATGCATGGTACGCAGTTCAAAATTATTTTTTGCACTATTGAAGATAAGTTAGGGATGTAATATTCACGTTTAATAATGGATTCCGTTTTGCAAGCAGAAAAATGACCTTTAGAGTGAGCATTTTGCACTATTTCGGTTTGCATGACTTGAGGGACAACTAATAGTTCTTGGTCTTGAACGACTTTATACAGAACACCGTTCTTTAAGGAGTAGTCATTTAAATGGTTTGTTGTTGTCCTTGTTGTCCTCCTATTCACATTAATATTTAAAAACCGAATTAGCCAGATATGTAAAAGCTTTCAAAAAGTATTAACTTTTTTTTCCACTTCATTTCTGAAGAAGCATATTCATTGAATTTTCAGCGACGGATTACCTTTATGGAATATTGCATAAAGTCGAAAATTGAGCAACTGAATCCTTATATATACATATAAAAATATCAATATAGTATGCTTTGCTACAGCTGAGAATTTTTGGAACTGCAATAATATGTAGAACACAGTGTTCTGTGTAATTTAAATGGTAGTAGTAATTCTAAATAAATAAAATTCTAAAAGTGAGTGTGAAATTTATTTCAGAAATTAATTCCTAGGTTTACTAAATAACTTCTATAAAATTATTAATATCTTAAACTCTTTTTGATTATTAATGAAAAATGAACAAAATTGATTTGTGATATGTAATTCTTCTGATATTATTTTTACATTTCTTTTAGCGAATAAAATGCATTGCGTGCGAAAAAATATGTTCTGGCTTTCAAGTCACGATACTCGGAATTTGATTAAAATTCATTCAGTGTAAAAAATCAAAAACGGAACAGTATATTTCAAAGAAAGGTGATTCTAAATATCTAAATTTCTTTTCGAAAAATGTTCTGTGCGCGTTACCATTAATATGTCAGTTTATTTTTATATTTTATCGTCTAAAAATTTTACAAACTTGCTTTATCTTTTGATCTTCTCAAAATGTTATGTGTCGTTCGGCAATTAAAAATATTGAAATTTTTTACTCCTATGTTCGAAATAATGAAAGCCAACGTTTCGCTTAGAATTTTATTTCTATTCCTTTGACACTTTTATTAGAAAAATGTTATACATTTTATTTTTTGAATAGATATTACATCTGCGAATGTTTCTTGAAATAAAGCTTCAATTTTTACGAAGCCACTAACAACAATGTGAATAGGGTGGTTTTAAATATTAAAATTTAAGAAATTAATTTTTTAACTGGACTCTAGTTCGTTTAGAGAGTGTAGTGGTTAATGGAGGCTGATTACAGACGAAAACCAAAAGTATGGCTTGAATAAGAACTTCACCACACCTGCGAATACGCAATACGTTCCTCCAGAAAATATGAGTAAGAAACAGTCTTTCCATGTCGTGCGATTTTTCGCAAATTTGCTGCTTTTGACAAATTTCTGCTACGAAAATTCATGTCTGTGCGTCAAATGTTCTGCCAATCAGTCATTTCCCAGTGCTAATTTTTCTACTTAAAATTTTCATCTTCCACTTTCTAGAGTGTTTCTAGTTCTAGACAATTTTCAGTAAAAAAATGCGAACTAGGATTCCCACAACACATTTTGACTATTTTTACAACGGTGTCTTTCTGTCTGTGTGTGTGTTGTATATGAAAAAAAAAATCACGGTGGCAATAATATTCAATACAGGATGAAGGCACCAGATGTCTAATATAAAAATGGAGTAATACAGTAATTGAGTACTGCGACTATTAGCTTAGGATAAAATACTATATTTAATCACACTGTCGGCATAGCTGATTAGGGAAGAACCCCTATAGGTGATCGTATAGTTTTGATAGTACTAGAAGCGATGTGTACCTGCACCCGGGATCTGTCGCTGGAAATGGCTTTGTTGGAAATCAAGTTCCCTACTATTTTACTAGAAATCCTTCTTTTGTTATTTAGCCTACCATAGTAAAACTTAAATTTCCAGACAGCATGGCATTCTATTCAAATAACACAAAATTCACTTAATTATTTAAACTGCATTTTTATTTATTATATTTTTCCTAATTCAGGACAAAGCATAATTTTTTTATTCATTTAATCCCCCGGGAGATAAAAAAGATAAAGTTTAAGCAAAGTAATTAAAATATAACATCAGCTTTACCTCGGTCAATTCGGCGGCGAGGTCATCTATGTAGGAATACATCACAGTTATATCACATGTTTTTCCTTGATTAAGACCTTATACATTACTTAATTTACGATATTCATTACATTAATTCTTATACTTCAAAAATTAACAAAAAACTATCTTGGATGAACAGCAATTAAAGGGAAAAAAGATATTCTCTAAAATAATAAGAGAAACAGGGCTCCAGGAGACCATCGAGAAATCAGGCAATAAAAAGAAAGAAAAAACGAAATTCTTAAAAAGAATTTCACTTAGCTGTTAGGGTACAAGTATGATCCGGAAAGGTGGAGTAAAATTTTCACAGTCCTTCTATTTCGCTGAGGTCACTAAATGGGGGTGTCAGTCTTCATAGTTGAGCCGTCATGTGAATGGCACCACCCGTTGATACAACTTCTTCGTCGGTCATCAATCCATTTTCGTCGGTTACTAGTCAGGTTCTTTAGGACCACTTGAAAAACCACATCGAAACGAGGCAGCGGATGAGGCGGAATCGATAATATTTTAAGGCAAGCAAACCACGTCGACACTGCATGCCCTTAGACGTTCACGGTGTAGTAAGCCCCACCAGCCAACACGAACATCGCAGCAGACGCCGTACGAAAATCGTCAAGAGCGAAAAAATACGACGAGCAAGAACGTAAGAGTAGTAGTAAGTGAGTTAGCAGCAGCCAGGAAAAGTAGGTAGCAAGAGATCGAACACTCCAAATTTTCCTCTTAAAATACAGACAAGCATTGTTTCCCAGACTTGGCAAAACTCGCCCCTCAAAAGATTTCAAAGTCCAATTTTGTTTTCCAAACTGGTCAAGTCTCTACTGCGCAAGTTCGCTACCTACGAAAATTTGCCAATTTTCTCGGAATCGGCTCGCCACAATCCTGACCTACTCCCGAACTTTTCCATTAACCTTCCTGTTTACAAGTATACCTCATCACATTCAACCCCCTTTGGCTAAACTCCGAAAAACCTAGCTTGTAGAATCCTGTGGAACTTTTCATGAGTGCGAAGAAGACAGGAAGAAAAAATGGCTCAAAAGAAACGAATATCAGGCGGCCCTGTTTCTTTACATTAAATCAAACTAACATTTCACAATCAATCCATTACAGTTCTGTAGTGTATTGAAAACTTAATCATAATCGGACTTAAAGCTGACGCAGTACCAAGCGCGCGAAGTTATTGCATATATCATAATGAAGACGGAAATGCGAGCGGTTGTAATGATGCGTTGTAAGCGATGATGATATCTTTTGTATATAATAAAGTAGCATGTAGTTTAATAGCGTGTCTTGTGAAATAATTACCCACAAGGATACACGACATCTGGCGACGACGACGTCGGATTTTTGGAAAATAATAAAAGTGTCTTTGCGACATGTTTAAATACTATCAGAATACACTTGGATAGGGGAATTCCTCGACGACTGCTCAATGTAAAGCTTTTATAATTATTTTACTTTCGGGGGGTTCACCATGGAGCAGCTCGTAACTGCGTTAATAGAGCAGAATAAAGCTCTAATGGAGAGATTTACTTCAGCTATTACTCCACAAATGGTCAATTCGAAACTTTCGGTTCAATTCGAAAAATATAATGAATACGAAGAACAGTTTGATTTATTTTTAGAGAGATTCGAGAGTTATTTAGATATACAAAATGTTTCACAGGACAAGCGTGGGAAAATACTGGTTTCCAGTTTGTCCGGAAAAATGTATAGTCTTTTAAAAAACTTGCTGCTCCTGATAATCCTTCCGATAAAGATTATAATGCGTTAAAAACCACAATTGAGAAATCATTTAAATTCTAAGCCACTAATAATTCCTAGCAGACATGTATTTTTAAATCGAAAGCAGCACGAGGGGGAAACAATCAGTGTGTATATAGCAGAGTTAAGGTCACTTGCCATACCGTGTGCTTACGATCAGAACATGTTAAATACGATGTTGCGGGATGTGTTTGTTAGTAGGCTAAGAGATAGGGCTATTCTGGATAGAATTTTTGAGTAGGGTAATATCAGTTTAGATGGCACTTTAAAAATAGCTTTGGCAATGGAAAAAAATTAAAAGGTGCAAACTAAATAATTGGGAAACCAGTTGAAATTAAGGAATTTAGTGCCAGGAATACAGGTAAATCTAAATCCGTCATTCCAAAAGTTTGAAAAACAAAACTTCGCAGCTAAGAGTGCTAAAGGCAAGAAGGTTCGCGATGTACGGGGACTGACCATGATAGAAATTCTTATAAATTTAAGATAAATATCTGCAGATTTTGTAAGAAAATCAGGCGCACTGAAAGGGCATGCTACAACGCTAAAAACGCAGAAAGAATGAAAGCAAACAAAAACAATTAGATGTAGGAAATGAAAACACAGTTCCTATAAACAGCATACATTTCAGTCAGGTGAAAAATAGGAAACCGCCCATAATGGTCCAAGTGAACATAGAAGGAAAACCGGTAGCTATGGAACTGAATACAGGGGGTGCAGTATCAGTAATGAGTTTAAAAAATTTCCGGCAAATTTCGAAGAAGAAAATTCAAAATACAAGTTTGGTATTTAAAACATATAATGTAGAAAAACTTATACCTTTAGGATTTACTACAGTTAATGTAGAATACAAAGGTCAAAGTAAAAACTTAAACTTTTACATTGTTAAAGAAAACCTTGATACAGTATTTCGTCGCGAATGGCTTTCAGAGATAAATTTAGATTGTACCTCAATAAAGTCAATCTCTGTCTCTCAAAAGAGAAGTTTAAATAAATTATTGGAACAATATAAAGACATTTTTGACGGAAATTTAGGAGAGATAAAAAATCATGAGGTTCAACTTGAATTGAAGCCAAATGTTTCACCAAAATTTTGTAGAGCTAGGCAAGTACCATTTGCGTTAAAAGGCCGGATAGATGAAGAAATTAATCACTTGGAAAAAGAGGGTATAATCGAAAAGATAGAAACGTCGGAATGGGCAACTCCGGTAGTGCCAGTAGTTAAGCCGGACGGCTCTATACGACTTTCTGCCGACTACTCGGTGACAGTAAACCCAAATATTGTAACGCATCAACACCTTTGCCGACCATTGAGGAAATATTTTCATGTTTGAGCGGGGGAAAGCATTTTTCAAAAATTGTTTTTAAACATGCTTATTTACAAATGAAAGTAAACCATGAGACTCAAAAATTGCTAACAATAAACACACAGAGGGGATTATATAAGTGTAAGAGAATAATGTTCGGGCTAAATGCAGCGCCTGCAATCTGGCAACATTACATAGATGGACTATTCCATGGAATGGAAGGGTGTGAAGTCTTCATAGATGATGCACGAATAACAGGGTCTGATGATGAGGCACATTTAAATACTTTAAAAATTTCTTCGACAAATACAAAACTCATGGATTAAAATTAAATTTAGAGAAAAGTAAATTTTTTCAGGATGAACTACAATTTTTAGTTCATAAAAATAATGCTAATGGTCTGCATAAGACTGATGAGAAAATATCAGCGATTGCAAAGGCCCCCAAGACCCAGAAATGTCCAAGAAATTAAAATTATTTTGGGATTGTTTAACTTTTATGGAAAATTTTGCCCTAAATTAGCGACAATCGCAAATCCCTTATACCAACTAACTACGAAAAACTCAAAATGGGTTTGGACGAAGAATTGTCAGGAGGCTTTTCTAAACATGAAAAGAGAATTGTGTTCACAAAAACTTCTGATGCATCATGATCCAAAATTTCCCTTAACACTGGCAGCTGATGCATCATCAGCAGGGTTAGGTGCGGTATTTTTCCATAAACTTTCTGATGGAACAGAAAGGCCAATTGCATATACTTCTAAAACACTGACTGAAACAGAGAAAAAATATTCCCAGACCGATAAAAAAAGCCTTGTCAATCATTTAGGGAACTAAAAATTTTTTTCTGTACTTAAAAAGAAGAAAATTTACATTAATTACAGACTATAAACCTCTTGTTGCAATTTTCGGCTCAGAGAAGGGCATGCCAGTTTTGGCAGCAACAAGACTCTTGCATTACGCTTTGACTTTACAGTCATTCCAATTCGACATTATTTACCGTAAAACAAACGAGCATGGTAATGCTGATTTTCTATCACGATTACCGACGAACTCAGAGTAACCGTCTGCTCAGGATGATGCCTCCCCAAACGAGAACACCGCCACCTCCATACCTGTCCATTACAATGATGTTCGAGGGATGCTTGCGGCTTGCCCGCTCTCTCCAGATGAGTATGCGATGAGAATCGCTACTCAGACTGAATCTGCTCTCATCTGTAAAGAGTACTCGTCTCCATTCATTGTCTCTCCAATTCCAGTGTTCCCGGCACCACAGAGAACGTCTTCTCCGATGGGCAGGCGTTAGAGGTACACACCGTACAGGGCGTCGTGCAAACAGACCACCACCGTGTAGTCTTCTGGCCACGGTAAAACGCGATATCGGTCTTCCAGTCTCCTGTGTCGTGTGTCTAGCGATTTCTCCCGCTGTCTGCCGCCTGTTTCTTCTGGCCTGTAAGGCAATATACCGGTCATCTGCGGGTGTGGTTCCTCGTGGACGACCACTACTAAACCCCCGGATAGCTGTTCCTGTAGTTTGAAATTGTCTTCAAAGTCGTGAAACGATGCTGTGAGCAATTCCGAACTCTGCAGCCACACTTGTCACACTGCGGCCTTCCTCTAACTTCCCAATGATTCGACCTCGGGTAAAAGCATCCAGATGTCGTCTTACAGATTGATTATTCTCCATTTCTCGCCGAGGCAGCAACTCGGTGTGATTTTAACTGATATACGGCGTGCAATCTCTTTGCCAGAAATAATGATCTTACACCGACAACATGCTTTATACTACTCAGACACTCCCCCATTACGTCTACCTGCATATCTGCGTATGTGCTACCGTACATCACCTTACTTAATCTCCTGATTGGTCTTTCTGTCCGCTCTGCCTCTTCGTTCAGCTGATATGCTAATTTTTCGACTTCGTCCTTAATTTTCGCACACCAGTGTAGTCTCCAAGATGGCTGTATAATATATGGTCAACGCGTTTGTGTTCCAAAACGATACCGCGAGAATGTTTTGAAAGAATTGCACCACGGACATTTAGGGACTGTAAAGATGAAAGCAATTACTAGATCTTACGTGTTTTGGAATGGTATAGATAAAGATATCGAGAAAATTGCTAAAAACTGTTCTGAATGTGCAAAACATAAAATAGATCTTCCTAAGGTAAAAGTTCATCATTGGGAGTACCTGAGCGCTCCAATGGAACGTATTCATATAGATTATGGAAAAGCTTGTTTTTTGCATATGTTTTTAATAATCGTCGATGCTCACTCAAAATGGCTAGGAGCCTATCCAATGAAATCAAGCTTGACTTTTAGAACAATAGAGTGTTTACGGGACTTTTTTGCACGATTCGGATTACCAATATTATTACTGAGTGATAACGGGTCACAATTCACTTCACATGAGTTTAAGATATTTCTACAAATTAACGGAATCAAACACAAAACTACAGCACCATTTAAACCATCTAGTAATGGACAGGCTGAACGATATGTGTTTACAGTAAATCAATCCTTAAGAGCGATGCAAAAATTATCGCGGAACTTTGAGACAAAAACTCAGTACATTTTTGATGCAGTATAGGAAGGCTCCGAATTTAACTACTCTACAGAGCCCTGCAATGCTAATGCTGAAGAGGGAAATTCGAACAAGAATAGATTTACTGAGACCAGATCTCAAAAGTTGGGTGTAAGACAGAGTTCGAAAAGGAACCTACGAGTTTTCAGACCGGGGATTTAGAATTGACGATAAAGTGGCAGTAAGAAATTATCGCCAAAGTGACAGACGATGGAGATTTGGAACCGTCTATTCCAAGGATGGGCAGTGTCATTACATGGTAAAAGTAGGTGGTTAGCTGTGGCGAAGAAATGTCGATCAGATGCGTGGTGGAGGAACCATAATTGATAATGGCTGCATACATCCACATCCAGCTCTCGTGATTTCCAAAGAGCCTGTTAAGATTGGAGTTTCAGAACCACCCAAAGATGATAGCCACCAGGCAGATGAGTCTGTGTCGTCTTCCAAGCCCAAATGTTTTACCTGATGTTCCATCCACTGGACCTGCTGCTATAACCAGGTTACCAAAGAAACCTGCTGTGCCACAACCTTTGCGTCGGTCCAGTAGAATTCAACATCCCCCAGATAGACTGCAGTTGTGATAAAGGGGGAGGGATGTAGTGTATCGAAAACTTAATCGAACTTAAAACTGGCGCAAAGATAACCCTTCTCCCTCTTTCGGCTCTACCAATCCTCTAAAAGTATGGCTCTGAAACTCCGCCCCCCCCTTACTGCCTGCCAATAGCTAAATTCTGCTCTGCTATTACCTCCCTTACAGCTTCTACCAGACGCATTTGGACGCTTCTACAGACGCCCTCTTCGAGTGAACATCGAACTCCACCAGCTGCAGCTCTTCACTGGAAATATGGGCAGCTACCTCTCCCGAAAGAACGAATTGAATTTCATCTACATGCAATACTATTGCGACTTCATCGTTAATACAAAGAATCAGAAAATAGTAGATCATCAGTATGCCAATAATTTCTTCTTATCTTCACTCCGTCAAAATTTCTTCAACGATTGCTTATGAATTTATCCGGACTTTCATTATGCTATGCAAAACAAAAAGATATGTACAACTTCAACGAAAACTAAACACATGATAGGGCGAAGCCGAGGAACCTGCATCGTGACTTCGTCACTTAATCTGGCGCTGTGCCAAGCGTGCAAGCGTGTCTTGTAAAATAATTACCCACAAGGATACACGACAAGTTCGTTAATTTTTCTCCTTTCCCTTTATATTAGAAAATTTTAACATAAATTTTACTTCAGGCACTGGTTCACAGACTGTATCGCAATATATTAAGCGAAATTATTAAGAATTAAGTGAAAATAAAAAAGTGAGTCTCCTTATAATAAAAATTCACGAATAAATGTTTCTTGCTGGAAAAAAATTAAACTTAATATCCAACCAATTCAGCAGAATACAGAAATTATTTAACTCGTAAAATCTCGAATTTTACTACACAACATGGACATGAGGATTTTTTGTCAATTATGATTCTTACATCAAACTTCCAAAAATTTCTGCTTTCCGTATTTAAGCTTTCTACATTCATATATAGGGTTGATTAGATTTGGGGTAAAACTGGACAAACGGAAGTGGTACTTGACTTGAAGCACGTAAGAGTTTTGAATGGAAAACTGGAAGTGGTACTTTAGTTGAAGCCCAAAACAATTTTGAAAGCATCAATGTAACTTGTTGATAAACGTAGCATATTGTTGCAACTGGAAAAACATTGTTTACAGATACTTAAATATCGTGGGGATGTACCTGCTGATCAAAATGAATTTATATTTGTTGATACTATAGAAATAAAATAGAAAAAAATTAAATTACGGTACTCCTTTCCAAGTATTTATCTTAAATATGTTATAAATAGTTAATTTCCTTCAATTAAAAGAAATTAAATGATACACTCTTAGACAAAAAAAAAAACAAAAATGACGCACCAAGAAGGAGTTATCCGAATGGAACGAAAATCTGTAAAAGTGATGTACATGTACAGAAAAACAAAAGATTACAGTTTGAGAAAAATTGGATGATTTATTGAAGAAATAGAGCTTCACAAAATGTAAAAGTCATTAATTCGTTTGTCCACCTCGGGCCCTTATGCAAGCAGTTATTCGGCTTGGCATCAATTAATAGAGGTTGCGCATGTCCTCCTGAGGGATACCGTGCCAAATTCTGTCCAACTGGCGCGTTAGATCGTCAACATTCCAAGCTGGTTGGAGGGCCCTGTCCATAATGCTCCAAAAGTGCTCAATAAGAGAGAGATCCGGCGACCTTGCTGGCCAAGGTAATGTTAGGCAAGCACTAAGGCAAGCAGTAGAAACATGTGCAGTGTGGGGGCGGGCATTATCTTTCTGAATTGTAATCCCAGGGTGACGTGACATGAAGGGCAACACAACGGGCCTTAGAACTTCGTCGACGTACCATTGTGCTATAAGGTTGCGTCGGATGACAACCAAAGGGGTCCTACTATGAAATGAAATGGCACCCCAGACCATCACTCCTGGTTGTCGGCCTGTCTGCCGGAAGACAGTCAGGTTGGTATCACACCGCTGTCCGGGGCGTCTCCAGACTCGCCTTCGCTGGTCATCGGGGCTCAGTTCAAATCTGGACTCATCACTGAAGACTATTCTACTCCAATCAGTGACATTCCAGTGCGAATGAGCCCCAAACTAATGCAAACTGGCTTGACATTGTATAGAGGCCAATGGTAGTCGGCGCAAGGGGCGCCGCTACCTCAGCCCCTTTCTGTGAGCCGTCTATGAATGGTCCTTGCGGTCACTGAAGCACTAGTTGCACATAAAATTGATGATAATGATGCATCTGGGGCTGTGATTGCCGCTCTGACGATTTCACGGTCTTCCCGTTCTGTCGTTTCGCTAGGCCTACCGCTTCTTTCTTGACGCTGTGTGCGGCCATGGTTTACCCATTCCGGCCAACATCGTCTAATAGTAGCATCGCTCCCGTAGAAATGTTGAGCTATTCACCGATAACACCAAGCGACTTCTTTGAGCCCAATTACACGACCTCTCTCAAACTCTGACATCTGCGCATATCGTTCGCGCACCTGTATGCGAGGCATAGTTACTGTCTACCAGACTACACAGAATGAAATCCCTGAAGAATTTATGACCTGGAATCGTAATTTCTCCTCTTAAATATCCTGCCAGTTGCGCAAATCATATGCGCTGTAGCGACAACCGTTCATTCATTGGCAGCCAAAATGTAAAATTTTGCATTTTCCGTCGAAACCTGTATGCATATCAATTTGTATCCAGTTTGCTTTATATCTTCTCGGTGCGTCTTTTTTTGTCTAAGAGTGTATGTTATTTACCTTTTCAATGAAATACAATTTTAATAAAAACGTAAAGAAGCAAATATTTGATTATATTGGTATAGATTTAACAAATAACATTTTCACTCACTGCCAGTGTCTATACATAATAAATTATAATTCAGAATTTCATATGATAGACCTTATAATTTATTGGGCCAGTCAATTAGATTTAATTTCCAAACGATCAACCGAAGCGACACTTAAGTTAAAGCTCGTTGCTATTTAAAACATGGAATTGGCGGGAGATCATGTGCTGGTTACAAGAGAGGTTTTTAATATATCATAAATTTCGTGTGTGCTAATATAATATATCTATTGAAATTTATTGATAATTAATTGAAAGTAATAAATATTAAAAGTAATAATTTATTTAGGCTTAAATAAAAGCTGAAACTGGCAATTCTGCGATCGCAACACACATGTGCACTCAATATCAGCACTAGTAGCTGATATTTTCTTTGTTTCATTGATTACTTTATTTAATATTTTGGTTGTAGAGACATTAGGTTGTTTAGAAGCAGGAGAGATCAAAAATGTGTACTGCGCTCGCGGGGAATCGAACCATAGACCTCTCGGTTACGCGTCGAGCGTGCTGACCACGAAGGCAAGCGAAGCAGGCGGAAGAAATAACCTTACAAGGGGGAGTACCCTTTTAAAGGCGACCGAGGATTAGGGGCCTTATTTGCCAAATCGTGGTGGTGGAGAATCATCATTCACCACCTCTTAGTCCGGATGCCACTTGTAGAGGCATTAGGTTATTTCGAAGCAGGAGACATGAAAAACGAGCAACACCTTTGCCGGGTATCCAACCACGGACCTCACGGTTACGCGTCGAGTGTGCTGACCACTACACCACGAAGGCATGCGAAGAAGGCGGAAAAAATACCGTATATGGTAATCTATGAATAGGATTCCAAAGTTTAAGTCAGATTATAGACTGTATTGATTAAAATATGAAGTACCATGAAAAAATTCATTTTCTTTTTTCAAAACGCTTAAAATAAACATGTTTGAAAATATGCTAGAAAGAATGAAAACAGACAAGACCAAAGCTTATTGAAAGTTGTGTAAATGTAAACTGAGACCATATAAAATTAATTTAAGGACATACATTACATTTTAAAGCATAAATTTTATGTCTGAAATCGGATGGTTGTCTTAGAATGTGTTCACTGAGTTTATTCTGCAATATAAACTTAAACTGAAGAATTTCTTGAATAATTGATATACGCAGTTTTAAAATACAAACAAAATTTTCTAAGCTATGACGTGAAATTCTGTTCATGTTTGAAATTACTATTTCATTGTAGCTACAAAATTCTAAAGCAATAATCTTTTTAATTTTCAACTTCCATACAAATTATCTACAAAAATTCATTATAAAATTCTAAGGATCACTTTTTCTTATTTACTGAGTAATTTTTCTCTTTTTCACGCTAATAATTTTAACTTAAATCACCTATACATGTTAAAAAAAGGGGAAAGAATAAAATACATAAAAAACGGAGATATAGTATATAATTGCAAAAACTAATACAAAACAGGTTGTAAAGTTTGTAACCAAGCCGTATCACTTTTGTGCATAGGGCTATATAAAAATTATTCTTTGAACACATGAACTATAGTTTGTATTGTACTAGTTACAGATGGGCCAACTCTGTAAAAGCTACAGTAAAACAGGAAAAATAGTGTAAACCACATATAAAAAGACTTAATTCACGTTAATACTGGCGTGTTTTTTTTTCTTAATAACCTTTGCTTTTTAATGTTTTCATCACAGCTTAAGTGATCACTTGTCGGGTTGTGTTCCGCACAGCACATATTTGAAATTCTTTCTGTTGGTTGTTTCAGTGATAGGGAACTAAACAATTGAAATGACTTCAAAATCAGAGTAATACCAAATTTTTAAATAACACAAATTTAATAGGGATGTAGATAGCTTTTAATTATCATGAAGTAGTATATGTTCAACTATCAGCATGGAATGTTAACTGAAAAGAAAGCAAAACAAAAAATAATGAATACAAAAATAATCGCCAACTCAAAAAAATTAACAGGACAACATTAACAATTCAAATGTGAGAATGCAAGTAACAACGGATATCCATAACTTTACCTCTCCCCCCTAAAAAACACATCTAAACTAACTGAGAATTAATTTAAGCAATATGGTCAAGATTTCCGTCAAAACTCATATACGTAATATGACGATCAAGAATCGAGTTACAATCCATAACTCACAGAACCTTCGGAGGCTGACTTCGTGATGACGTCAGAGGTCATGTGAGCTAACAAACTTATGACGTTACAAAACACTCGCATGATATCGGATGTCACAAGCTTTCGATTTTTCTCTTGTGACTCAAAAATTTAGCTAAAAAATTTCGGGCAACACTACCTAGAAGTATGCTATTCAGAAACAGAATCTTCCCTTATAGAGTCGCATTTTCTTGGGTATTGTAAACTAACGATCTCTAAACACTGTATTAGAAATTATCCCCAGCTCTTTAGTACAACAGAAAAGTCAGAAGAAAGTGTAAAGAACCCTTTGTTCAGCGAATATATTTGCACAGATGGCCCCATTTATAATTCTAGCTTACCTCAAACAAGTCATGTTGAACTTAACAAAATGTATTCAATTCAGCCTAACGCCTGGCAGGCCAATTTAACTCGCAGAAAGTCTCTGACTCGTAGAAGTCGGTGGAAACAAGCCTAATGGCTAGAAGTACTTAACGCCGCAGAATCAAATAGTAATTCAAAATAGCAACGTCACCTTCAAGCAGGCATAACACGCTTCTAAAATAACTTTCCGAAACCTTCTCTTAAATAGCACTTCTTTCTATCTTATTTCAATACACGCGCTCTAACTTATTAGCTTCTATCAGGAAAGCGTGGGTGAAAACAAGACTGAAAAGAAAGTTGCTTAACTAAAAATTAACTTTTAGTAAAGCTAAATAAGTTGTCATACCCTGACTGGTTGGTCTACTTGAGATAGAATTCCTAATGAAGTGTCTCCATCCCAGCATCATAAAAAATATTGCGGGTATGAACAGGAAATCAATATCTCAAAGTGGCATTTTCTTCAAAATTGCAATTACGCATCAAACGTTCAAGGTTAAGTTTGGCGTTAATCTTCCTTATTGCATTTCCATCTGGGATTCCTATTGCGTGTGTTTAGGACTGCGAAGGCCATTAAGCTTGGTCGCTTTGTGTTGTTTCTCTCCGCTCGTTGGTTTGATGTCAGTCAACCTCTGTGTTCATTGTGGAGTTGATTCCTGGTACTGAAATGCCTAAATGATTAATGATTTTGATCATTCCAGACGAAATGACATCAAATCTTTATGCAGCCATAGGGGAAAGCTGTCTGCTTCATATCGATTTCAGTTAACTAAAGAATTAACTAATTAAATATTCATTATGCTTTAATTACATCAACTTAAAACTACTTTACCTTCATATACAAATCGAAATAATTCTGTGCTTTCTTTCAGTTAGAACAGAATAGATGTACATTTATTTTATCTGTTATTGAACTAGTTAGCCTATGTGTGTAATATTTTTTTCCCGTGACTCTAACAGAAACTGTAAAAACTGAAATTTGCTTTTGCTATTGTTCTTATACCTAAGACGCCCGATAGTTTTCGCACTAACTGTAATTTTGAGGTGAACTGTAATTTTGTTGTGAATATTTATGAAATGAATATCTTCTTCAAATGTTTAAGACAAGAAGAAGTATCAAGAAGTTTATCAAGAAGTTTACTAGCATCCGTTACTGTGATTTCTTTTGACAATTTTTGAAAATATTATGCCAGGTTATTGTTTTAAGAATAAGGAAACAAGAAATTATCCCATTTTTCCTTGCATGCTTTCGTAGTATAAATTGTTAGAATCTTCAAGTTAGCATCGGAACATCCATGTTCCGACTCTCGGCTAAATTATAATTCATTTTTCGCATTTTTCACTTATAGAAACTTTAAAGTCTCACACAGTTGCACCCGAGCTCAAGTAAGGTAGACGAAATGTCTTCAGAATCTGGTATTGAAAAAACATCAGGATCTTCGGACTAGCAAACATGAAAAATAACCTTTGTTCTTCCCAGGATTAGCTCTTCTAACTTCCTTTCGGACATAGTAATTACAAGTTTTATGAAAGCATGCTCAGAGGAATGCGTTAATTGCTTACATTCTTCCCCCGCTTAAAGTTGGAGTGGAGACAGGCACAAGATCCAGTTGATAAAATCCAAGTAGTGGTGGATTTGCGTTCGAAAGTTATCGACGCATTATTTATTATGGGGTAAGAAACATGAAACATAAACTGTATTTAGAATGTATGCCGATACTGCAAGGTTTGCTGAGTGCACATGCTGATAAGAAAGGATTCAACTGCAACAGCACGTTTGATCATTTAGAGTGACACGTTTATTCCCTACTACAGTTCTCCGTAGTAACAAAAACCAACAAAATTAAGGGATGATTCTGCTCGCACTGCACAAGATTTCAAGTAAATCACCGTCGAAGCTTCCAATACACAGATTGTTCAAACTGATGTTTCAGTTTCTGAACGCTAATAAACGAGAAAACAAGAAGGTATTTAAGTGACCTGATTGAACGTTTTGTATTTTAAGCTACAATGTCTACTTAAGTAAGTGTGAACCCATTTGTTGCGTTTGGTTCCCTCATAGTCCGATAACAGCTGACATCAATATATTATTTATTTACATTGTAGCATGCATTATTTAAATTAACCAGTTATTTTTAATTTTAGCCTTTACTTCTCCTTTTCCGTTTCCTCCCCAAAAATGTAAATGTGGTAGAAACTATTTAAGCTGAGGTTTGTGGATTGTGAAACAGAGCCTTTTTTCCCCCCTCTCGAGGCCATGCTATCTTCGTTCAGCCATCTCTGATACCGTAATTGTTTGAACTTGCGTTATTTGCTGTCGACATTTAAACTGATAGAAGAATTTTCTGAGCCAGCATTTGTTTAAATTTAATTGTGTAGTCTATGACTGCTAGTCTACGTTTTAAATTTGATTTTGGCTGTTATTTTATTTACAACACCACAAATGGTGGTTGATGCTGTAAACACAAGAACTTCTTTTATATTCAAAGGTTGTGCTTAAGTAAAAAGATTCTTTTAAAATGTTTACAATACTTTACGCTTAATTCTGGAACCAGCGATGATTCTCTTAACATATATTAGGGTTTGGAATTAGTTTAAGCTCCCAAAATAACTCAACAGACTTTAAAAACCAAATATTATTATAATCACGAGCATTAAGAGTTATAAGGTGTTCCTTCCGCCTTCTTAGCATGCATGTAATAGTCAGCACACTCGGCGCGTATTCAAGAGGTCCAAGGCTCGAGTTCCGGCGAGGACACTGCTCATTTTTCATGTCTACGAAATAACTTAATATCTCTGCAGTGGCGCCCTAACTAAAAAACGGGGGCGTATGATGATTCTTCACCACCAGTATTTGACGACTTTATCTTCTAATCTCAAGCCATCCTTTAAAAGGGGAAGTATATAAGGTATTTTCTCCTTCCTTCCTGCAAGCCTTCGTGGTGTAACGGTAGCACAGCGCGTATTCCAGAGGTCCAGGTTCGACTCCGGCGAGGGCATTGCTCATTTTTCACGTGTCCTTTTTCACAATAACTAATGTCTCTACAATGAGAAAAAAATAATTCGCATTTATTGTTATTAATATCATTTCTGTTCAGGATTAAAGATTATAAGACTTGTTTGGGGGCAGCTTTATGCATAGGATGTATTACTGTTTGAAGTTCATTGGTGGTTACGTACTAAGCATATCAGATCTTTAACATCATCAACATAAACACCGAGTTACGGATTTTGTATTTAGTTAGCTATTTTTTGTAGAATTGTAATTAAAATTGTTTTATTTCGCCGTGTAATGCAGCGCGTGACGAGTTTTAAGAGAAAGCTACGCCGAAAACGTAAAAATACAGGAACGTGCGGCATTTAATAATTATATATTTCGTAATTTTTCTTTAAATTGAAATAGTGCAATTGTGTGTTAGCTGTAACTATCGTTCTACTCTTTTGCTTTCCAGAAACATCGTGACTTTACGAGAAGCTTCTCGTGACTGATTAAAAACCTTATGAAAGCCGGAAAAAGGCATCTCAGTTCAATTGTTCACTTAGTTGTTATTGTTGACTGTAATGAATTCGTGGTGAGATCGGATTACCTCTCTCTGAGCTTTGGATTACGTTTTATTTAACGTTTTAGTAATTTAAAATATAACTACTGTGTGATATTGTAAGAATATCTTTAAGAAAAATTTATTTTTTTTAATTTCTTCTGATAATAATAAATTTTGTTAACTTTTTATTGGACTTGTGCATTCAGTCTATTACGAACTCGTACGCACGCAACAATAGATTAGATAGCCTTGTTTATTAAGAATAAATGTTCGGTTAACACTGAATTTAAACAAAGTGGAATATGCATTTATTGAGAATGAAATATACTATGCACTGTTTCTCTCTATATTATGTAACATTTCGATTTAAAAACGTCTAGACCATATAAATAAAATGTGAACTTTTAAAAACTACCCCCGCATAATAATGTATTTTTATCTTTCTTTCTATATTTTAGTTTTAGATCTGTATTCGATGGCATTTCAATCAAAAGGAATTGCAATAGGGGAAACTACAGAAATCAGAATCTCGGTCAGGGCAATTAGATGATGCCACAGCAATCGCAAATCGAAATCGGTCATTTCACTTAAAAAGAACAACTCCGGAACCCCAGTATAAGAAAGGAATCAGGAACTATTGTGGGTTAGAACAAGATGAGAGTACCGAGCTGAGTAACTATTGGAAAATGGGGGAAGAGAAGAAGTCCGATGTTGCTCTTGATTTTCTATGAGAAATCGAAATCTGCAGTTTGAGCAATTGTTTCCCTACGAGCTGCTCATTTTTAAAGTCCTTCTTTTAATCGTTTACGTTGAATGGATGGATGATCATGAAAGGATGTATTTATGTATCTTCTATGTGCTTTTGCTTCATAAATGAAAGTAGTGTTATTTGCCTCTTTTGATAGCAACGTGTTTAATGTTCATTTTACAGTATTCGAATCAGCTTCTTCATAGTTAAAATATAAATATTAATTCCGTCATTTAATATACAGCGTTCGAGTGAAATGGATTCCTTAGATTAAGTTGTCAGGACTGAGTGTTCGGTGCATATTCGTGGCGAACATCTTTGTGTAAATCTTAAATCCTGATCTTGAACAGGGAGCTGAATGCAGATATCTTCTGTGGTAGAATACTGTGATTAACTGGTAGAAGGACTGCACTTCAGAGGGATTTAAAATCCTCTTTTAGTAAACCACAATTATGTACAGCCACTTCCCAACTCGGGAGGAATACAGAAAATAAAGACCGCACTTTTGTCTAAAATGAACAATCAAATTAATTTAAACTAAGGCTAAATAGAAATTAAATACTCTTTCCTCACCGAGCTATAACGCGAGATTGGCCTCTAAGCTAAATGGTGCGTAGCAAGATTTAACTAATACTGACGCACTTAGAATTACTTCAATAAGTAATAGCGTAACAGCGCTTAGAATTTAAATACTAGCTAGTCAGGCGAACGTTGAATAGAGTAACAGTGGTCTGAGACTAAAAGCTCTCGCACACTGAGAGGTTCCTACCTACGATTTAAATATAACTTGGCTCCACTTCAAATTAGCATAAAGCTGAAACGCGCGCGTATTCTAACGGGAAGTTGAAATGAGAACAGATAGAAAAAGGCAAATTAAAATAAAACTTTGTTAGTTTAACTAAAACCTTACAAAGTATGTGCCAAAGAGGGGTGATGCCTTGTGGCAATCTTAAATATAATTGGGTCGTATTCACGTTATACGTAAGCGAAAACGCGAAAACAATTATGTACTTAGCCCGTTTACAGGAATGTAAGAATAAGTTGAACTACCAGTATTGGACTGTCTTATCCGCTCAACCCCTGATGGATCTAATATAAAAGAAAGATAATTTATAATGATTCCTATTATATCTTTTGCTGCTCTACTAAAAGTTAGCTTTAAATAAATGCCTTCCATTTATGCTTTCAAAAGAAGTTTATGCAAACTGCACGGCAAGTGGCGTAAGTTAAAACTATGTTGTTATCTTAACCAGCATTCTGAGTGGAACTCTTGATGCTGTAGTGCTGCTTATTGTTAGGAGCAACCCCATCAGAAGGCCTGAACATTAGCCACGTTCGATAAGTGTAAACCATGGAAGTCCACACTGAAAAACGTTAGTTGTTTTTTCCCACTCCACCGTAAAATGTAAGTTCGAGTAGGATTTTGTTAGAATTGTAATCTAGCAACTAGTTTCTTTCGGCGAGAACTTCAATTATTAATGCCGTACTAGTTTTAGTTGTAATACCACAAGCAGTTGAACATAGCGTTGTGAATTAAATTTTAATCCTTGAGTTTTATCTTGTGCTTCATAAGAAGCATCAAGATACACTATAATTCAACAACCATAAGAGTTAATTTCTAATGTTTTCCTGTTAAGGTACATACAAAATGGCTTTAGTTAAACATCTTGTAGAGATATTAGATTATTTCGATGCTGGAGACGTGCGAAATGAGCAATGCCCACGCCGGGACTCGAACCATGGACCTCTCGAATACGCGCCGAGTGTGCTGGCCATTATACCACAAAGACACAATAAGAAGGCGAGAGAAATACCTTATAATTTTTAGGAATTATAATACTGTAGTGAAACTAGGAAAACGTATTCAAAACTCAATAACTGAACCAATTACCGAAATAACATATTCATATGTGAAACGATTAACCGTTGGAACCGTTTTATACATATCCTTGGATAAAAATTTATAAAAGGAGAATGGATATTTGGCAATAAATGTACCAAATTTTAATGGTAGTTATAATATCATTTTTCTTTCGTAAAAGGATGATTTGCTATAATGGCTCATAGGACATGCGACATTTTTTTAACTACTTAACAGTTTGTGACGTTAAATATTAATCACCGAATTCCTTCAATTCAAGTTCACTTAACTCCATACCGAACTTCTAGTTTAGAAAAACGTTTACCTAAAGCTTTACGCTTTACCTGCGAACTGTAACAAGAATACCTCATAATCTCAAAAAACGTGATGTGACTAAACAAAAAATATTATCAGATTTTTGTATAGTTTTCGACAAAGTAGTAGATATCATTAAAGTTTTTCGAGCACAAGCGTGAAACGTCAATTGTACCATTGCCTGGGTACAAATCAACAATTACCTGTTTGTCGCACGGACATCGTAACCACTTACACTACGAGAGGTAACATAGGAGAGTACAGTAATTCGGAAAACTCTACCCAACTAAAAGGATCACTAAGGAGAGTTACAAAATCCAGTCTACCATACTTAAATAAAGACGAATAATACTCCTCCACATTCCAGTTCAAGCGCAAATGCGAAAATATTAAAAAACCGACTGTGCGCTCCCCATTTCTCATTTCTTTATTTTTTTTTTTATTTTACTTTTTTCGGAAGTAATAGGATTGCAACTTTGTAATAAGGAATAGAATCAATCAATTTAATTCATAAATGATATTGCACTATTATCTCATAGTTTATTAAATGCTGTAATAAAATGCTAACTATGTATTAAACTGAGGGCAGATATAATTAAGTTAAATATAAAATAAATTGGGATACATTTCTCTAGGCTTACCTGATTTTCAAATGTTAGGCTTCAAATAATTTTCGTTGTGTTTCTGAACACATATGAGAAAACTTTATAACGTCCAGGTTTTATTTTATTACTTGAATTCTGCTATTTATATAGATCCAGGCTCAAATCCCAGAGAACGGTTATGTGCATGGAAGACTTCGTGGTTTTCTCATATATAATATGAACGCGAGCCAGTTTCACTTCCAAAGTTCTCCATGAAGGTATTTGCTAATAGATAGATAATATTTGGGTGCTTTGTCATAATTTAAATAATCAAACACCGAACTTGCTATTTATAACAAAAATCGGCAACTGTTTGGATATAATTATAGATAGATTATAAGGCACAGAAATAGTTGTATTAGAAAGCGCCTTAAAAATCTTATACATAATTTGAATAATCATACTATTATCTCGTGGTGTATTTTCAAAACTTGTTCAATCGAAATAAATATTTTTTTACACTGTCTGTTTTTAAATGTGGTCCCATTGTTTCAATCATTTTTTTTTTTTGAAAACTGGCCATGGTCCATAAAACTTCTTGCCGAACGCCACTTGAAAAATTGCCCTTTTTGTTCGAGACTTTCTTTGCAACAAGCACGGATAGTTCGAGTAAAACACCGCTCTAATCAAAGTTGCTATACTACAACGTTCCTTTTCCAAATCAGAAATATTTGAGCATATTATGTCACTGGCTCATAATCTTCCTAAAAACCACTACCGCATTGAAAAATTAAATGTAACTGTGTTTTCTTTCCTTCCACTTCTATAACAACGTCACCGGACTCTAAGAGCATAACCTTGTCTGTTTACTGACCTTGGTTACAACAACAGCGCTCAGAGCTAAAATAGACACGAGAATTCCAGTTGCCTATTTCACACTCACTTGTTTAACAGATTTTCTTCAATTACAATGATAGTTTTCCATTAGAATTTCTTTCCTTGTAGTGCTCTTTCATATCCGCAGCCATGTCCGAAATATTGCTTGGAGACACTTGGATTTATTCCGTCTATTCCAAACTTATCTTTAGTGCGAATGAAGATAAGACGCGTATCTTGTGAACTGCACTTAAGTAGATTTTCAAAGCTCCAGCATCATTTAAAAGTGTTTTATAAAGTGTTTTAAAAGGGCTTTATATGTTTACTGCTTAGTCTCAACACTTTCCATTGTTTCAACTCGATTAAACCTGAAATTAGGAAACGTCAGGGGAATTGCCAACTGTTTAACTAACCAGTCAATATACAGGTTTAGTGTAAACGCGGAAGTTTGGGTGAACTATCTCCAAAATTATTCGAATTCACTAAATAAATATTGGTACATAAATCAAGTATATTCATAAATTTGTATTCTACTAGTTATGCCAATATCATATACTTTCTTTTTAATAAAATTAAAATTTAAAATATCTTCTGCTTGCAGGAAAAGAAAGTTAATTTTCGCACTTAACATAAATCAGCAATTATATATGATTTAATTATTCTCTCAGTTCCTTATTGCGAAGAAATTATGAATTGTCGGATATAATTTTTTAATTTTAGCATCCTCAGTTTCCTTGCTTACAAACAGCATATGATGTAATTTATAAAAATGAGAACATGAAAGGACGCAAAAATGTGTCCCCAAAAATATCAAGTGATTGACTGACCTCCGATGAAAAACCATTTTTTAAATTAAAATATACGAAATATATAAGTATTACAACAGTGAACCTATTTATTTTAATTCCATTGCCTAATATTTATGAAAGTATTCAAAACTGAATTATTTAATATTGATTTCAGATAAAATAAAGTTACATGCTGCCTCGTCGTGTGATATGAAGCTTGAGGAGTTGGATATGTTGAGTTTCCAATAAAAAAACTTCACGATCATCATGATCAGGAGCGCAGTTATGGTGCAAAATTCATAAATTATCTCGATACAGCTGAAATCCTTTTCTGCATATTACATTAAAAATACTGTAAAACAATCATATAATCTACTTTTTTCGCCATCAATTTTCTGCAAATTCGCGGTATACAGCATAAAATAAGTCGAAAAAAACCAATAAATGCATGCTTAGGCTAAGACTGACTATGGCATAGTCCTTCTGATCTTGCTTCACCTTTTGAGCTCTCTTTACTTGATCATTGAACTATAGTATGGAAAGCATATACCTATGCTTCATCTCTGATTATACCGTCTTCTGTGAAGGAGTTAAGAAAGAATTTGCTGAGTCATTTGAACTTATCATTAGTTTTAGAAAATATTCAATGTTTTTGAAGGAAAACTCCAAGCATGGCTTATCTTTGCTTGCAAGGCATATTTCGACATAATCTTTCGAAATTGCGTGATAGGACCCAAATGATGTAGAAATTTATTAAATAATTTCCTCAACTGTTAAACGAATGCCAGTAAGCACCGGATCTCTTAATTGATTAACATGTTGTTCATTTGTTTCTGCCAAAGTTAATAGACAATTAAGGTTAAACACTTTCAAAGCTGACGGCACTTACTTAGAGAAACTGGAGAAATGAAGATGCAAGGGAGTAGGGAATCAATTGCTTATAAACAAACTTTTGAGTCAGAGACTTCATAGAAAGGCAAACACTGTAGTACGATAATCTCACTTTCTACCAGAGCGTGAATTATTTTCAGTGTATTTTCTGCAGTCCTTGATATGTTAAACGCCATGTCAGTCACATATGAATGACATTATGCAGCTCGTCCATTTTAAAATTGGTACGAAATAAAATAATTATTTGACTTTATTTTTCAGTTATGTTCATTTTTACAGTTGTTTTAGGTACTCTCTACTCCCTCATCCAAAAAAAAAATAAATAAAGCTGTAACAATGCACAGAACTTAAACTCAAATAACATAAATTCATGACTCATGTAATGATTTAATCTTGTACATATTTTAAAATGAACGTACTATACTTTCTGTTCTAACCACGTTTGTCACCGGTGACTGACAATATACATTTCTTTCGGACTGCGTCCATTACTATTGACTAACGATATATGGTGTATTCGTCTTGTAATCTTCTATCAAATTCAGCTCAGATCTGCAGCGGCCAGCATGGTAAAATAGCGGACTAAACCGAGAGGAACACAAAACAGGTTTAGGCTATACGATCTTATATCAGTCAGAGATAAGTTTTTTGATAAAATGCAGTCCTTAAAGGCTCTCTTGCAGAACCAAAATTTAATTCATATTTACACAGTTACATGTTACATTCATTATTTTGAGAAATCACCAAAAATTCTTTTTTTAAAACGAATTTATTCGCAAACGATAGGAGGAATGAAAAGCAAATTATTGATCGAGTTTATTACTTTAAAACAGCCGCTTCAAGGTCTTAGCGTACAACTTCCTCTTACAATCTTAGTGTATTTTCCGTGTTATCATCATCTCACAAAGAGCTTTAAGAATTTTGAGCAAATTAATGGATTCGACACATTTTCAGCAATGTTCGTTGCCATGCATTTGAGTCATGGTTGGGACGGAAGAAATAGCCATGAAGTGGCTATTCTAAAGTAACACAAATGTCAGCAAAAATCGAAAATTTATCTTACAAATTCTCGATTTCCGATATCTTTTATCACAGTAGTATTTAAAATGTTTTTTGGTATTTTTGTTACATTTTCATTCGTTTAAAACTATTAAATATCTTACAAGGAAATTTTATTCTTTGGGATTCATATATAATGTCGGGCATTCAAATACAAACTAGAATTTGTAAGATAAACTTTACTGAATACATTGAAATGGCTTATATATTATTTATCTGTAAGAAACATGTCTGCGGGGTATACTTATTCTATAGACCAGGTAATTTCTTAATTCTAGAAGAATATAAGTTTCGACTGCATGTTGATTCATTCTTACACATTGTCATTACTGTGATCATTAGATATGAAATTCATCCCTCTTAAAAATTCTTTTCAGAAAGGCAAAATATTGAAAGTTTCATGGTGTTAAACCTAGACTTTTAGGGCGATAATATACCCACTTTGTATTGTGACTGCAACCAGCTTTCTTTCATTTTGTTCAGGAAGCAAAAAACGGGAAACTCACATGCTAGATTTAAGACCGCCGTTTCGCTGTTCCAACACTTATTTTAAGTTCCTTAGTGTATCATCTCGAGTTTGAAAACCGGTGATTTTCCAATCGCTCCGAATCAAGTGTGAACGGCAGTCTGTTCGTAAGATTTTTCTCCTTTCTTGCCACGTGCCTTCATGGTATAATTGGAAAGTACTGTAAAATTGTCACGGCACCAATGTCAAATTGTGCCTTTTCTCTCGCACAAATTCACTGAGTGAAACCGTAGCAATTAAAAATTACTAAATTAAAACTTAATTAAGTAGCAAGTAAGCATTTCTTTGTGATCGTAAATTAAAGAAAGGCTTGCGTTGTGCTTTACCTCTTATCTCCGGGATGGCGCATCAGTGAATAATCAGTTATGTGAAGGATACAATACTCAAATGATAACGTAATATAAATTCAAGCTAAATCAGTCATTTTATTTATAGTCTAACTTGTAAGTTCACATCCAGTTTAAATAAATAATTAATTTTTTTCTATTTCATTTACTATCTATTGACTTTGAAGTTTAGGCAACTAAATATGACAGCAGACACACAAAGTTACTATTTAACACGAAAACGATTAAGATATTGAAAACTGATACACCAGTTTTACCTTCCATTTGGTTTCAACATTAGCTTAACAACAGAAGGCAATAAAATTCCACCAGACATTTTTCTCTGATATAGATTTAAGTTCTAGGTTAATTAATTTAGTAATACATATAAGTACACACATTAGAAATAGATAGTACACAAGAAAGCAACATTTCTTACTGTCTTAGAACAGTTCGTTAATTTATAAGGCATTTCTACTTCACTATAATAATTAAAATTTAACTGGTCATTCATACTAAATCCTACTGCATTGATTCACTTTAAGAGTAGTTCAGAGTTAAAGGAAATTGTCTAGATTAAACAAATACATAAACATATGAGAAAAACTTATCTAAATGTTTGGTCAACCGGTAGTCCATCAGAAGAAAACACTCCGCGTGATGCGGGAATCTCCGAAAGGAACCCATGTAGGAATGTCGAAACACTTCTGGAGAGGCACATGCGTAACGCAGGTATGAAGAATAAGATGATCAATTAACCCGGTTAATATTTTGCTGTGTTTACTCATTGATGTTGAACGAAAGTACATCAAAAACGTCGCTGCTCGGGTATTGGCAAATATCAGGATATGTCATGCCGAAACACTTCTAGAGAGGGACGTGCATAACGCAGGAATGAAAAATAAGATGATCAATTAGCCCGATTAAAATATTGCTATGTTTACTCATTGCTGTTGAAAGAGAATACACCAAAAACGTCGCTGCTCGGGTATTGGCAAATATCAGGACGATGCTTCAAGATGACGACTGCAGGCCTCACATACACATTCTGGCATTACGTTGACCCGTGAGTAGAATTGCATCTTTTTACCGCTCCCAGGTTCTCCAGTAACAGAGTGGTATTTATCTCAAACTACTAGCAGCTCTCAACTTAACAGTAACGGAAAGCAGGTTACTTAAGGGCATAGTTGTCCCTCTCTCTTACCCTCTCCAAAAAAGAAGCTACCTCCTGTCACCATCGCCCAGCATAAAAGTCTAGAGGTTTATTCAGTTTCCACGATAACTAAGCAACGCACCGATAGGGAACATAAAATCCTCACCGCCTTCACAACTGCAAGAGGAAAAACTTTCTCATCTCTAGGCGACTCAGCAACGACGGTCTCGTACTCAAAAATTCTCTTTTCCATCACAAGAAGACACAGGCTACCACAAAACAAGATTTTCACAAAGCAAGATTTCCACAAAACAAGATTAGAGCCCAGTTTCTAATTTTTCCACCCAAATGCCAAAAACATGCTAACTGCGCACGCGCAACTATTCAAAAACCCTGAGCCAAACCGGACACTTAAATCGCCAAAGCAGTGACCTTTCCTTATAGGTGAAACGTTAACCCATCTAAATTCCTCACGTATGCAGTCTATCCAAAGCAACAGAAAAATGCAATTTTCCTTCTAGAATGTTCTACGGAAGTGCGTCAGACCCTGAAAGATGACACAGTGAAATTCACCCCTCTCCTGAATTCTTTCACAAGGAAACGAAGCTATCTCTAAAAATAAAATAAAGGAAAAATATCATTTAAGCATTGGCTTTTTCCGAAATATAAAAATTGTTACTAACAAAATATTAATACATTAAGTCACCAATTCACGGAATTAAATAAAAGTATTCTGATTTTTCCTAAAGAGTACGTACCTTAACTGTATTTAGTTTCTTAAACGAGAATTCGAACAATTATCAACATAACAGTACATCCGTTCGAATTCTGACGAGGGAAATGTATATTTTTCACGGCCGGGCGGTAAAATCACTGAACATTGATAGTTACGACCTGGGTTCGATTCCAGACGAATGGGCTGGTTACATGGACGTTTTCGTAGTTTTCCTCATGTGTAACATGTATACGAGCCAGTTTCCCTTAGAAAGTGCTCCATGAAGTCATACTTCCCCTTAGGCAGATAGTCCTCGTGTGCTTTGCCGTAATCTACTAACCCAAAACCATATTTTCATGTTATGTGCTTCATAAAATCTAGTGACCTACAAGTGGCGCCCGAACTATAACGTGGTGGATGATAACTTATCACTACCAGAATTCGGCAATCAGATCTCCTTTTCCTAAGTCGCCCTTTAAATGGGTAAGAATATAAGGTATTTTCTGCCTCCTTACCAAGTGTCTTCGTAGGGTGATTGGAAAGCATGCTGTGCTGGCAATCGGTAGGTTCAGATTTCGAAGCTTGGAGAGAGATTTGGTGAATATTCTTGTTTTTCAGCTTCCAGAAATTCGAAATTATTGTACAAATGACACTCGAACTAAAAGGTGATGGACGTTAATTTCTCATCACTAAGGTTGATGATTATGTCCCGGCCCCCCCAGTCATCTTAACGGTTTCCCTCCTTCCTTATCTCTTGCTCTCGTGGTGTAATTAAAATATTGTTCGGCTAGCACCGGAAGGGCCGAATTTTGAATCCCGTTGAGCCCATTGCACATTTTTCACATTTTCTGCTCCAAAATATACCTGATGACTCTGCAAGATAAATCTTCAGTGACTGCCTAGTGAGTACGTGGTTCATTTTCAACTTTCACTCAAATTTTCTAAAAATACTTACACTGATCCTATGCTCCAGACTAAGAAACCTTTAAATTGGTTTTCAAGTTTTGGATAAACTTAATAAGGAATGATACATTCATCAGTCACATATCTAATTACGATTCGCTGCAAAACACTGTTGTGAACCTCTAGTCTTACATATTGGTTACAGTTAAGAAGATGATGGAAATAAACTAAAACTGCTGTTCATAAATCCAAATGTAGGGTTTTGCACAGTGAATCATGATTAAGTTGAACATTTTAAAAGAACATAGCAGGAAAATTGCTATTTATAATTAAACTTTCATCAATGTAATGTGATTCTTCTTCATAATTCACGTGCTTGCAGGGAGGTCATTCATACCTTGAACTACTTAGAAGAATACAGCATGAAAATTCATATTCAGATATGAAAGGTCTGTCTTCAAAGCAAAGCTTCATAACGTACGCCTGTGCTTACTGATATGATTTTGTTGAACTGTTTGGAAGGACGAAGCATTAATATTCCATTTTATGTTTGAAAATCTCCAGTCCTTGCGTGAATGTCACACTGTTGTCTTAATTCATTTTCACTACCCCTGAAAAGAAAAGTAATTACTCTTACATTATTATAAAGAAACTAAAAACTTCAGCCGCGTTTCGAACATTCTACATAACCCTGGATATATAAATATATTAAGTATTTATATGAAGCAGATACTGAAAGTAAATATATATATATATATTATGCTTGTAAGGTTTCTCCTAATTTTATTAACAGTTATTTTAAGTTTATGCACCTGTCCTATCTTTCTAGTTTCAGCTTACAATTTCCTACCTGCACGTAATTTTAGAAACGCAGTTAATGCAAATGAATAAGAGTACTATTTACGTCGATGTTTCACCGACTTCGAGACAGAGAGTCTGAGTTTCTGACTAGCACGCATTTGCCTTTTGGCTACATCTCTCTTAGCTTTGCTACGCTCGGCCATACTTTAGGCCCTTGTTTGGCTTCGCCGATTTAATTAAGATTTAAGGGTCAACTACTTAGAATCTTGATAGTTTCGGCTATATGTTCAGTCAGCTTTAGTTAAGCTTGTTCAAGCCCAAGTGGAGGCTTTGTTGTACGTTCCGAGTTAGGAACTGATTGTATTTATTCTGAGAAATAAAGGTTAGTTAACCCTTCTTAAGTCTTACGTATTTGTTCACACACTAAAGCAATTATTCGTTTGTTAGTATTTGTGGTGTTCAAGGATTGACTACTGATTTAAATAAGTAAAACCCCACAAGCTTAATAACTGTTGCTGACTTTCCACACATTGCCTTATAGAAATCAGATAGCGAGAAAACTGAGATGAACTTTTGTAAGATCCTTTTATTTGTTATTGATTTTCCCCGTGCATTTCCTAGAATGCAGTTCCAGTTTTAACAAAGTTCCTTTTCTTCATAGCTCACACGTATTTTGACACAACGATAATTTTTAAACTTTATTACTTCTTTGTGGTCAAAGTGTAAAATCCTGAGCTGCAGAACAAAATATTGTGACTCTATAGCCAAAAACAAACATCTGGAAAGCCAAAGTTTCCAAAGAGCTTAAAGTAAAATAAATATAAAAAGTAAATATTATTTCTTAAATAAATATTTTTGCATTTTATTTGAAACACAAGAAGTCCGATTTCTGAGAAATATGGAAGTTCTGTCATGTGATTTTGACATTGATGTTTCTTTCTGAGAGCCTTTCATGTATCTTCGTTTCGACCTAATCCAAAAGAAAAAAAAATTAAATCCTTCTTAACGTCAACACAAACGCCGGTACTTTAGAGATCTGGCTTTACTTGAAGAAACCACGCCTTATATCATTTTGATTAAATCATATATTTTTTTCAGTTTATATGTTCATTTTCTATTACTCTTAAGCATATTTCTATTACATTTTAGAAGTCATATTAAAACTAAAGAAGTGTTTCATAAACCCTTTTTATATTCTGAAGCATACAGCTCACTATTTTGGAACAACGGGAATGAAAATTTAATAAATTTTATCTCTATTAAATAATGAAGAATCTATATGTATGTATGTATTTCTTGCATTCCTCGTTACATTCCTTGCATTGCGGAAACAGAGCGGCACCTATAGACACCCGAACACTTGAGGCTCAGCTCGAATTTTGGATTTCAGATTTGTTTCTTATATATTTCATATTTTGTACCAAATTAAAGAATTTTTGATTAACCCTCTCAGCGATTTGGAAAGGAGTAACAACACGATTCATAATATGACATTTTAATCTCCAACGTGACAGACTGTTGCCATTCGTCAAAATGGAAGATATTTATTAGGCCAAAAGGGCAATTAGTGTGGAAACGGGATTTTGCATCGATTCACTATAAATGCCTCGCTTCAGGTTTCATTAAACGCTCTTGCCATTCGCCAAAATGTAAGATATTTTTCTTTCGAACTGAATCTGTCTACTGTGGATTAACGAAGTTAGTAAGGCAATACGTGCAGTTCTTCGGAATGTTATTTCATTACTTTTGAACTACAGTGGTGGCCAAAATTGTGGACACTTTTGGAAATTTTTATGTTTTTGAACTTTGTATGCTTATAGAAAACGTTACGTTTCACAAAATGCAAACTTGTATATATCATTTTAAAGAGAATTTATTACTGAATTCAATACAAAACACAAAATTAAATTATTTGCAGTACAAAGAAAGTTAAACGAAAATAGTTATCGATATACATTAGATAGCGATGATTGCAGTGAGTTATCAGTACTTAGTAGGGTACTCTTTATTTTTGATTACAGCTTCACATCGACGTTTCATTGAGCTGACAAGAGTTTTAAGCTCTTCTTTCGTTATTACATGATGCCAGGAAACAATTATAACCTCAATTAGTTCCCTTTTTTTTATGGGCGCCTCATTCGTAAAAGAGGTTTCAAACGATGCCACAAATTTTCGATAGGATTGAGGTCAGGATTGTTTCCTGGCCATGACAACAACTTAATGCTCTTTGTACGAAACCTTTCTTTCGATATTTCGGCCGTGTGGCAAGGAGCAGAATCCTGTTGAAAAATAAACGAAGCATTGTTGGGAAAGAGATCTCTGATGGAAGGTAGAAGTTTTGGTTCTAGAATAGTGTCAATGTATTTTCTGGCATTCAGTGTCCCATCGATGACATGAAGGCGACCAATACTATCTGCTGACATGCATGACCAAATCATAACACTAACTGAGTTCTTCACAGGTGCTTGAATGCAGTCAGGATGTAGCTCTTCTCCTATTCTACGTCTACCTATCCCTACCGAATAACGATATTTTAGTTTCATTACTCCATATAACTTGTGACCACTGATCATCTGTCCAATTAATGTGTTCCTTTGCCCACTGTTGTCCTTTTTTTCGTTGCGGAAAATTAAGATAAGGCTTTTTTCGTGGAATTTTACCTCTCAGTCCAACATCTGTTAATCTTCTCCTGATTGTTTTTGAACTGACAGAAACATCAGTATCATTCAGATCATTTCTGATGGCCGCTGACGACATTTTTCTATCTTGGAGGCATAGTCCTTTTATTCTTCTGTCATCAATAGATGTGGTGCACCTTTTTCGGCCTTTTCCTTCTTTGTTTTTTATTGAATTTGCCTCCTGATATCGTAAACAAAACTTTCGGACTCCAGATGTAGTCACTGAACCACCGACCTGTCTTTCAATTTCAGCATAGGAAACACCACTTTCTCGTAACACGATAATATTACATCTCTTTCTAGGTGTCCAATCTACTCTTTTATTTGATGTCATTGCTTCTTGACTAAATATTAAAATTTTTTACAAAAATTCCTACTTGTAATTGCAGTGCATAAGAAACAGGTCTTTCTTCTACAGAACAAAGCAAAATAATGAATTGTCTCAAGTGTAAACATGATATCAGCTTCTACTGGCAGTTACTAACATTTGATTGGTTCTCAGAACAAGAACAGTGATTGTCCAGGAAAGCTAGACATGACAAACCACTTCATAACTGTGTTTTTTATTTATATTAAAGTACATCTAACTTTTTTTGTTTTGCAAATAATTGAATTTTGTGTTTTGTATTGAATTCAGTAATAAATTCTCTTTAAAATGATATATACAAGTTTGCATTTTGCGAAACGTAACATTTTCTATAAGCATACAAAGTTCAAAAACATACAAATTTCCAAAAATGTCCACAATTTTGGCCACCACTGTAGATTGATTTAAATGATAAAAATGCATTTAATTCATGATCTGGCTAATTAAAAATATTTAATATTTTCATAGAATGGCGTTATAATGGTTTTTATTATTTATTTAATATTTTGTAAAACTTTAATGAATTTTTCTTTAACAAACCTAAAGATCTGAAAGCGAGCATTGGTTACCTTGTTTCATTGTTGAGCATTGTTGTTTGAGCATTGGTTACCTTGTTCAAGAACACAATTAAGAACAAATATGCGCTCAACCGCATTAGAGACTCCACTACCATTGCTAAAAGCATTGGCGACAGCCTGGAGTGACTTCTTTCCTTGGACACCGTGCCGTCAGCAGCCTGCTCTGTACATATATTAATTTACTCAATGTCTTACTTTTTTCTGTTTTTATTTATGTGTAATAATATGATTAATCCAGAGCTCATTTAATGTATCTCACAATTTGTAATGTAAGTGAAAAATGTTCCTCGTTTAGCGTGGCCAATTCCCGGAGGATACAGTACTGAGCTCTTTATCTATCTTTATTTATTTTTAATTCCATCGACGGAATCCAACAGGCTGAAAAACAACTAACCCGTGGGCCAGCTATTCCGTCAATGGCGGAAAGAATTTTAGCTGCTTTTAAATATTTTGTAATTTTGCTATTGAATTGAGCTTTATGTGGTGTAAGTGGGAAGAATGTGATATTTAATAAATAAACATAACACAAAAAAACATTAAAAAAACAAAAATGAAAAAAGACAAAAAAAAAAAAAGAAAAGAAAAGAAAATTTTATGCCTGCAATAACACTATAAGGTATTTCTCTCACCTTCTTCACATGCCTTCGTGATGTAGTGGTCAGCACGCTCAAAACGTATTCGGAAGGTCCGAGGTTCGAGTCTCGGGGAGGGTATTGCTCACCTTTCACAGCTACTGCTTCCAAAATACCTAATGCCTCTACAATGGCTCCCGAACTAAAAAAGGTGGTGAATGATGGTTCTCCACCACCAGGATTTGGCGACTAGGTCCCCTAAACCCCAGTCGCCCTTTAAAAAGAGGAATATATAAGGTATTTCTCCCGCCTTCTTCACATGCCTTCTTGGTGTAGTGCTCAGCACGCTCAAAGCGTATTCGAGAGGTCCGTGGCTTGAGTCCCGGAAAAGGCATTGCTCATTTTTCACATCTCCTGCTTCCAAAATAAATCCTGTAAATGTCTCTAGAATTAAAAATAGATGTCTCCACAATACTATATAGGAATTCTAAATATATACTGGTCCAAAATGTCTCTACAACACTATATAGGAATTCTGAACATATGCTGGTACGGTGATTTTGCCAGAAATAGGCAGACTGTGAGTTCAGCAAGAGAATAGAAAACCTTAACAAACCGGTCCGGGCGATCGTTAGAACATGAAAGTTTTCAGACTTTCTTTTTCAGTTTTTGAATTTTATTCAGCAAATTTAGCTACTTTAAAGCAATGCAATGCCACTGCCTGAAATAAAATACTTTTATCTTCGGCGTACGCGTGTTCTCATTCATCATAACTTTCAAAATTTAATCTGTCTGTTACCGAGTGAAAAACTGAGCGATTTGTTGGAGCTTTTACTACTTAAGAGTTTGTGTTTATGTTTTAAGTTCAATACCAAATGATAAGTCAATATTTGGATAAACAATTCTAAATCACAAGAATATGTAAAGTTTGTGACAACATGATAAACACAATATATACTGTAAAACTGGTGTTCAAATCAATAGTAAATAGTGGTATAGTTTTTTTTTCCTCCAACAGAATAATTAATTTAATGCGTTGTGTATTAACTATAGGGTCCAGTGTACCAAATTTAAAAGTGAAAACATTACAAGAAAAGTTAAAATTAAATATGGAATTTATTAAGACATTTCTGAATAATTACAATTAGTTACATTGGTGGCGGTGTTGTGTAAAATTAAAAAAAGAATCTCATACCGATCCAAACAGGGAAGTTAACATTGTAGATACATTGTAGGCTCAGACATCCGACAAACAAACTTCGGCCAACGTCACAGCGCAGCCACAATTTAACGTTCCAAACAGTGAAGTTAACATAGTAGATACATTGTAGGCTCAGACAATGGCAAGGTTACTTGTTACAGAAATCATGGCAGTAGACGTCACAGTATTGCTTGCTTTCTATAAGGAGAGAAAAGAAAGTAATTAGTTAAGAAAAAGTTTAGACATTTGCGTCGCCCTCCATAGTAGCCGTCTCCCATCCATTTCTTCCGACATCGTTAGTTCTATGATAACGCTCACAGCTACTCTTCAGATAGTATTTTCTTTCGTGAGGTTTGCCACGTTCCTCACTCTCCGCTCCGTCTCCTTTCGTCTCTGCGTGTCTGCCTTCCGTCCCATCGTGTCTGGCTCCCAAGCTTTTTACTCCATTCGCCAAAACTGCTCGATTGGCGATTTTAGATGGTAGGAAAACCGCCAACAGCCCGGCAACCCCAGGGGAAAAACACGCAGGAAGGTGAAGCCAATGTAGTATGAACTCCAGAAATTGGCGAATAATCGCTGATACACCAAGGTCAATCAACTCACAACAGAACTAGCCTCGTCGAGGGGTCCCACTCCAGCATAGAAAAAGCCTGCGAGTAAGCAAAACACCCCGTCCCCTCGACCTTGATGCAGGGTTAGTAGTGTAGGAACTAGCCTCTTCAGCAGGGTGCAAAACGTTTCAATGATGACAGATGTTTCACAGACTACCGTCTAGCGGGTGAAGAAATCGAAAACAAGCCAATAAATAATTTGGAAAGGCAACGGAAAAGTTTTTGAGGAATAGGTATTAATTATTGATTTTACACACAAATTAACTTCAATGCTGATAAGTACTTAAATAAAAATATAATAATTACATAGATCATTTTCTTGGGTTTATTTCAACACCAAACACGACCACCATAGTAAGGAAATAAAAATTACTTCAGTTAAAATACAATAATCAAGTATGAAAAATCTTTTACGTTCTCCACAACACCAAAACGACCACCATAGTCAGAAAATATGGATCCCAAATTTAGCAGAAAAGGGGGCACATTAAGACTTAATTAAAATTTAAACACCAACTCGTGTAAACAAAACTTTAAAAAGATTGACCTTAAGGGTCAACTTATCAAGAAATTAACATTAACAACCAAGGTTAAGAAAAAATAATTAACTAAACAGAAATTTAAATAGTTAACCAACCAAAAGTAAAGAAGAAAAATTAATTACTCAAGCAACTTAAAATCAGCGTTAACCAAAGCTGTCAAGAGAACAAATTAAATGACTACAATTACTTTTCAACAAGCCAAAGAAACTTAAGTTCAACTACAAAAAATAAAAACAAATTAATCTTTAAGTCTGAAGCAGAATAAATTAAATCATTACCTTTAAAACAATTTAAATCACAACTGAAATAAGTAATACATAACAGATTTAAAAGCAATAAATGCACCTCTTAAAAATATTTTTTCTTCTTTCTAATCTAATTGACGTAAATAAAAATTCATTAAAATTATAAGATATGCTATCGGTCATTTCCGCATGCCTTCGTGGTGTGAGTGGAAATATTCTCGACACGTATTCGAGAGGTCCAAGGTTCGAGTACGGTCGAGGGCATTGCACAGTTTTCACCTGTCCAGCTTCAAAATAACCTAATGACTCTACAAAATCATGATATATCTAATTAAAAATATTAGGTATTTTATAGTTACAATGGCTGGACTTATTAAAATCATTATTATAATCCAACGGTTTTCAAGCGCTTTGGCACGGCAAGGGAGAATTCAGAGAATAGTGAATAGCAGCAGTAAGGAAAAAGTTTAAATAGAAAAAGATTTTTAGAATAGCAGTAACTGACAAAATTTACAAGGATAAAATGTTTTAACGATGCTGAAAAGTAGAATCAATGAAGGATACCTGTTAACAATGGAACTGGAGATGTGTGGATATTTATTTTGTCCGCTGTTGTTTTGGCTTTTAAATGATTGGTGATCCTTTCTAATGAAAATAATGTATGTTAATAACAAAATGTTATGTGTTGTACGTATGAATGGATGTATGTATTCATGGATGTATGTATATATGTAAGCACAAATATGTGTATGTGCGTGTATACATATACACATACATGCATATATATATGTACATATAGTTTATATATACACGAGTATTAATTCATACATTTCTGAATCCGACCTCGATAACAGAACAGTATTGAGATGTGATTTAAATTAATTATTGCGGCTATATTCTGCTTATCTAAGGAATAATTTGTTGTTGAGGAGATAAAGTACTATTTTTCCCGAGACAAGAGTATTGAAGTCGTGGCTAGCAGCATAACAGGGCAAAGTTTCATAAATTTCAGCACTATGCTGCTGATAAAAGATGCTGATATGCTGCTAAAAGAGCAGTATGCTGCGATACAATTTGGAAGTAAGAACCCGTAGACCATGCAAAATCATCTGTGCTTTCATAGGCATTTGAGCCACGAATCCTAAAGTTGTTAAGTGGATGTCCTAGCAATTTAAACTACGATAATACATGGTTAATTACGAAGGGGCGGCTGGAAGGAGCATGAGATCCTGTCAAATTACGAATCCTCCGATGATAGGTTGGGCATACTAATAACTTGCGCGACAACAGCCCTCCTTTCCACATGCCTTCGTGATGTAATTGGAAGCATAATTGACTCGTATTCGAGGGCTCCAGGGTTCAAGTCCCGGCGAGGGCATTTTACATTTTTCACCCCTCCAGCACAAAAAATTCTTATGATTCTACAGTAGTGCCCGAACTAAAAGTTGGTGAAAAATAATTCGTCACCACCAGGATTTGGCGATTAGAACCACTGTTGCCCAGTCGCTATTTAAAAGGGAGAGTATATAAGATATTTTTCTCCCTCCTTTCAGAATGCCTTCGTTGTGTAACGGTAGCACACTCGGCGCATATTCGAGAGATCCAGGTTCGATTCCAGACGTTGGCATTGCAAATTTTTCAGCTTCCTGATGTATATAAAAATAACCTAATGACTTTACAACACAACAAAATAATGGGTTTACAGGTGTGAGTGCAAGAGCAGACTATCATATTGCGAGCTCAGTGAGACTGTAAAAAACCTTAACAGACTCTATTGAGCTGCCTTTAAAGTCTGAAATAATTCAGTTTTTATTTTGCTGTATTTTATTTTAATCCGGAATACTTTTCTCCGTCCGTTCCACAACTTGGCTTTTTTAGTACAATCTGATGAATATTTTTTTCCACTGGTTGGATAGATAGTTGAAAGTGTGCATAACAATATTTAATGCAAATTTTCTCGATAAGCGTCTCATAAGTACTATAAGATGTAAAGCAAAAGTTTCGATCCTAAATATGCGTTTTATGTCATTAAGAAAAACTTTTCACGAAAGTTTATCGTACATTTAACAATAGGCTGTTAATCATGTTACTCTGAAATAATAGTGTACGAGTTCACATGTAGAAATATTCACTTTACCTTTTCTGCTCGGCAGTCAATGGAATTATTCTAGAATAATTTAGCTTGGTTTCCTTCTTCATAATTTATCGAGTGTCTGAAAGTCAGGTCGCTTGAAATCAAAAAGGCTTCTTTGAAAAATCTAAAAATACTTTCAATTATCTTAATAAAAAATACTACCTTTCTTATCACATCCCACTCCACAGTAGTCAAGAAGCCCTCTTGTGCTCTGTTACATCAAAGAAATTTAACATAATCTAACCTTTTATTTCATTAAATAACTGGATGAAAACAGAGAAAATTTAGAATGTGTAATTTCTTGGCTTCGCATTCTTGTTACGAACAACGTAGAAAATTCTGCCTATGGGTCGATGACAAAATGATTTTTATATATTCCAAGCTATAGTCGGAGGTAAAAATGGATCCTTAGATTTCAATTTCCACGTTATCCAAAACATTCGAATGAAGTTTGTAAAGTTAGCTGTTGCATTATTTCCTTAAATTAAGTATTCCAAATGAATCGACATTCATGTTTTCTACACTGGGAACAGCGTATTTTAGGCAAACTTTCATGAAGTACTTCAAATATAGTCTTCGCATTGAATGATAAGCGTTATCGTGGTAATCATCATCTCATCTGCCCAGTAACACATCACTAATAACAATAAAGCAATAATTAGAATAAAAAATAACAGCAAGAAGAATATGAAGATCAAAATGGGGAACAAGGAAAAGAAGAGGAAGAACAGTAACAACAAGACATGAAGAACAATGAAAAGAAAACAAAAATAACGAACAAGAAAGACAAAAGAAAGAACAACAACAGAAAGAAGAAAAAGAAGAACGAAGACAATAACATCAAAAATGCAAAAGAGGATAACAATAAATAATAATTACAACCTAAAATCTATGTAGCAATATCACAAAATCAAGTTTATTCATTTTAGTGTGTCATCAATCCGGAAAGGCTGAGAATCATACTTGCTTCATCGAAATCCTACCATTATTACCACTACCTGTTTCAAAGCAGTATATGTGCTTGATAAAAAAAAACTGAATGTCTCTCGGTCAATAGACGGATGATAAAACAATTAATCTCTTGTAACCGCAGATTAATCGTTCTAAATTTCTAGTTTATTATTTATAAATGGTGGCATGAATATGCTGTCTGACTAACAAAATCATGGACTTCATCATTTCTAAAGCACATCATTAAAATTTTAGTTTCAAGAAGACGTCTGTTTGTTTTAAAATTTGAGGCAGAAATCAATGTAAGACAAACGAAAATCATAGAATTCTTAACTTCTCTAAATCTTTCCAGAGGAGCTACTTTTAATGACATAGTTTATTTATCAGACACAGCTCAACTTTCAATAAAGACGAAGATTTTTGTGATTTCCATTCCTGTAGATTAATTCAATAAATCCTTTTCCATTAGCTACCAGAAATACCTTTCAAAGAGTGACTTTGATACATTTAATCATTTATTCTTTTTTACTTTGAAAGAATGTGCATTCCTTTCCGCCTTGAAAGCAATTCGAAGCAAAAGAGCATATCTATTTCTTTTCCTAGAATTATATTACTCGATTTCCGTCAGAGGTTTATTATGTAAAGTACAATTCTGCTCTTAATTTTTAAATCTACATTTCTTATACTAATTACGAAATTTCCATCTTGCTTGTTCAATGATTTCTCTGCTACAGACAGATATTAAATGAATATAAAATGAGAAAGGTTGGAATATTCCATAACTGAAAGCTTTAATATGTTCTTTACTTTTCCAATCTCTTTGAGTGGGGATGTTTTCTGAAATGTTTCTGCAAATACTTTTTAATCCAGATATTTGTGTCATATTTGTAGTTTCAGAATTGGATCTTCACGTAACACATTCGCACATTTATACTTAGTAATTTTATTGTTTCCACCATTACACCAAGATACTCCTTCAGAATTCCATTACGTTCGAAAGCAAATTAAAGTTATGATATTATGTTGCTATAACACACACACACACATAGATATATATCCTGAAAATGTTTCCCTATTGGGGTTCGTATTATATTTTTTACTTTTTATCCTAAAAGGGGCTATTAGTCTCAAAATGAGATTTTTCGTTGAATCTCTATAAATGCGTCGTTTTGCTTTTGATTCGAGTCTTTTGCCACTCGACAAAATGTACGATATTTATCTTTCAAATTGAATATGTCTGTTGGGGATTAACAAACTAAGCTACTTGAGAGGAATGCATGCAGCGCTTACTTTTGAATCGAATTGATATAAATCATGAAAATGCATTTAATTCATGATCTATCAAATTAAAAATGTTCAGTATTTTCAAAGAATAATGTTATAATTTTTAATATTTATTTCATATTTTATAAAGCTTTAATAAATTTTTTATTAACAATCTCAGCGATTCGAAAACGAGCAGTGGCGACACTGTACCGAATAAAACATTTTTATCTTCAGCGTAGGAGACTGTTTATCAGAATTGCTCAAGACAGGCTTTTTTAAGCATTTTGTGATTATGCTGTTGAATTTAATTTCTGCTGTGCAAGTGCGAAGGCAGCGATATTTAGTAGAAAAAATTAACACACAAAATATTAATCAAAAAAGACGAAAGAGGTTTTGTAAGCTGTCTTCTTTCAAAACATATGCTGCTTTTAAATTTTTTATGATTTTGCCGTTCGGTTATTTATGATGTAAGCGCGCAGAAAAGGATGCTTAATAATAAAGCTAAAAAGACAAAAAAAAGAAATGGGTATGTGAGTGTAACAGCAGACTAGTAGACTGTGTGCTCAACGAGAGCGTAAAAAATCTTAGCAAATCCTTCTGGGCGGTCGTTAAAATCCGAAAGCTCTCAGATTTTTTTATTAATTCCTAATATAAATGAAATTTTATCGTAGCTAAATAATCGGATATAATTTTAACTTAACAACATATTTGCCATTAAGGAAAAAAATATTATCTCATTAATGTTGCAAACATTTATGCATATTTAAAAAACAACGCTTTTTGTTTCACAAAATTATTCCTTTTCTCAGTACCACTATTAAATTTAGGTCTATAAATGAGTAATTAAATTTTTACAGATAAATTTAATATGTTGCCGTAAAGAAAAATCCACAGATTTACTACGTTTTATTTCTAAACCTGTATAATTATCCAAATTTTCTTCCTTGTCCCTTCAAGCAAATACTTATTTGTACTAGCCTGATTGCTAGTTGAAAGGAGAACTACCATTGTTTTTAAAATTTTCTACTTATGCTTCCAGGTCTAGGGAAATGTAGAGTCATTAGGTCATTTAGAAGCAGGAGAGATGAAAAAGGTGCAATGCCCTCACCGGGATTCGAAACACGGACCTCTTGAATACGCCCAAGCGTGCTAACCGCTACACTGCGAAGAAGGTAGAAATATCTTATATACTTCCCCTTTTAAAGGACGACTGGGCATTAGGAAACCCAATCGCCAAAACCCAGTGGTCGAGAATCATCATCCACCGCGTTTTTTTTAGTTCGAGAGCCACTTGTAGAGTCATTAGGTTATTTAGAAGCAGGATAGATAAAAAAGGTGCAGTGCCTTCGCTAGGACACGAACCATGAACCTCCTGAATACCGGCCGAGCGTTCTGACCACTACACTATGAAGGCATGAGAAGAAGGCGGAAGAAATACCTTATAGTAGTTCTAAATGATACAATTTTGACATATTTATTTATTTATTTATTACGTGCTCCGCTTTTAGGCACTACTCTGCAAGGGAACGATGCCCTATTAAGACCTTTTAAGGAAAACTGGCTCATATCCATGTTATACACATAGGGAAAACCACGAAAACTCACATACAACTGTCACGTCGCGAATTCTGTGTCGCAAAATTTAAATGTGTTTAGTCGTTTAAGTAATCAATTATTTAAGTATTTTATATGTATTTGTATTTGATTTTTAAATCTGAAATTGTGAAGAGCATACTGAATATCTCTAGGCAATTATTTTTCTTCAACGGTTCAATTTTCTAACGAAGAAAGGGGAGCGTCTTTTAACGGAAGTAACATATGTGGAAATAGCCTTTAAGATGACAGTTGGAACTGAGAGCAGTATAGTGTTGTTTCCCATGTCTTTTGTTACGAAGCAGTAAAATGGATATCGTAATTGGCTCTCCGGAATTCACTTGTACTATCACTTTGTGAATATTGCTTTGTTATAACTTCGGAAGAAAGGAAAGGTTGTAAATTGAATCTTGAAAGGGCAGTTATCGTTGTTTCTCCTTAGATTTTTCGCTTGTTAGCAAGGGGGGTCGAATTTTTAGTCTCCAGTTTTCGCAAGCGTTGGAGGAGTCATTTCTACAACTGCGCAACCATCAACTGTAGACAATGACTTTATTTTGATTCGTTTGAGGGTTTTGATGTTGTCCTGTTAAATTATGGTGAAAGTCCCGCATTGTCAAGAATTTAATTTTATGTGTAACTTTTGGACTTATAATTGTGAGCGGGTGGAGAAACCGAGTTTTCTTCGGAAATTGTAAGGGTGTTGAAGTGAGATGAATTCGTGAGTTTGAGGGTGAAGTTAGTTTAAAGGGACCGGAGGAGCGTTTGCTCTGCGGCCAAGCTTCACTTTTACGGGTGGCTTGCGCTTGCGTTCTGCGGACGGATGTTATGTCTCCCTCGGCGTTTAGCTGATGAGATTTGCGTTGCTTTAAGAGCCAAACATTAGCTCGAGGATTAACTGGTTACTCCGGAGGTGAAAAGTGATAATTCCTGGATTTTTTATCAGCGTTCTACAGAGTTTACGGGCGACTGACCAGTTTTTATCAACCATCATATCATCCCTCTTCACCTTATTTGGGCAGTGTGATAAATGATCCGGAGCGGACTTTCGTCGATTTATCTGTTTTTTTCATCTATCATTCATCTCCCTTTTTGGTTGCAAAAGGCCGCACCAAAAGTATATAAACATATGTGTGTATATAACCACTCTGTTACCCGGCATGGTGAGCTAAATTTTTACTTCCTTGTACCAAGGAAGTATTGTAATCGCGAAAAATTTCCGGTATTATATTTCAACGAAAATATCCATTTTGACCGCTATCGAATGCAATTTCAGGATGTTTTTGCATGACATCTGTACGTAAGGACAAAATAAAGGACTCTTTTTCTCCAAAAAATTATAAAACTGATTTAAAATGGATTCTGAAGAAATTTTTTCGTGGCGTCTGTTCGTAAGTACGTAAGTATGTACGTATGTATCTCGCATAACTCAAAAACGAGTAACCTCAGAACGTTTAAATTTTGTGCTATAATGTGCACTCCTATTTTGGTTGCAGTCGGCCCCACCAAACGTATTTAAATTTATGTATATATATATATACACTTTGTTACTCGGCTCAGTGAGCTCAGTTTCTTTATTCTTATATGTTTGTAAATTGTGCATTTCTTTGTTTTAAAAGAAGAAAGTTAGAAGGAAAACATTTTCAAACACCAGGCTATTTCCTGCTCGTAAAATGTTTTCCTTGTAACGTTTGTTTCTTTTTGTGTTCGGACAACATAAACTGGTAGAGAAAAGAGACCAACTCAATGAGAGCCTCAAACTAGTATAGATTTTTTGAAGTATTGTATATAATTTTTTTTTAATTAATAACCATTAAACTAGTTGACGATAGAGGTCTCAGTGAGTTGATCGGAATGAAACCGGTTCTTGTTTTTCAGTTAATTGACTTTGTTTAAAGCTTCGAAACACTTTTCCCTTGACAAGATCTGTTTGGAGCTTTAAATAAAAAAGGATTAACTTTGGTTTTCAGTGTTTTTGTTTTTTCAACCTTTTTACTTTTTCTGTTCCATATGTATATTATAAAATTTGCAAATTCATAAAAATGAAAATAGGTAGGGGATCATGGTTCTTACAATCCTTAAGTAATTCTATCATATATTTCATTTCCCATATTAGATGCTATATATATATTTGTGTATATATATATATATATATATTCTAAATAAATATTTGTGACTTATGATTTGGCTCTAACAGAAATATAATTTGATCCTTACTTGAAAGAAGGACTAAACGCTCTCACTTAATTTACTAGTTGTTAATTGAAAATAAATCGGTTTGTTCTCCTTGACAAGTCAATTAATCTACGATCAATGATAATAGCTACTTTTAAAATACTTAAAATTTTTACTTCTGATTTTGGTATTTTTGCGATTAAGGATTTTTCTTTAAATGTTTTGCTTATAAAGCAATAGAGGTGCTGAAAACACTAATTTTAAATGCTAATTAAAATACTGACTAAAATTTGTTCTTATAATAATTATTAAATTGATTTTTTTTTCTTTGGAGTTGGTATATAAAACGTTTTTTAATTATACATATATATATATATATATACACATACACGTTTGGTATTGCCAGTTGCAATAAAAAGAGGTAAAAAATTGAGGTGCACAACTAGATGTAATAGCAGTCCCATATACAAAATTTAATTGATCTATGACTAATCGCTTGAGTTATGCGACATGCATAGATATATAAGTACGTACAGACGTCATGAAAAAAATCCCTTTTACTCCATTTTACAATCCATTTTTGGAAAATGAATCCTTTATTCTGTCCCCGCACACACACTTCTCGCAAAAAAAAATTGTCCAAATGGGTTCGGGAAAGGTCAAAAAAGATATTTTCATTCAAAGTTTTTCGCGATTACAGTATTTCCTTTACTTCTTACAAGGAAGTAAAAATACTCTCAAAGTAATAATTGCACTATTATTTGGTTAGATTTAACACTCCAGTGCTCCTAATACATCTCAGAGATACATAGCGTATTCTCTACTCTTCCGTTTCGTCTTTTTAAGTTTATGACCAATTTTGTTTTTACAAATATTCTTGTTTCGCTCTTAGAAGTTTACTTCTAGTTTTCCTTTCGTTATGTTTACTTTCAGATTCCTTCATATAACTTTGTTTGAATTCGTAAATTTATTTCCTGCTTTGATTTTCTAAGTTTACTTCTTAATTTTCATCTGCAAGTTTTTGGCCATTTATTTCATTTTTTAAAAATTTTTATACTGTGAGAACGGAAATTTCTCACACCAGGCAGTTCATCATCATGGACACTATCGTAACATGAATCGGAATCGCAGAACTAGACGTGCTTATAAATACTCGCCATACAGGTTTCTCTCTCTCTTTATGCTGGTTACGGCCGAAGGGGTATGCGGAGCTACCCCTTGCATATCTCGCACTCCTAGAATTATATTTTGTTTTAGATGGAAAAGAAAGAGCAAAGCAGCCTGAGAATTGCACAAGTTATCCATAAATAATTATGTTGAAAATTAATCCATCTTCAAGTATTCATGCTAAAATTTAACCCATCTTGAAATAACTTGTTAATGTATTTTTCACATCGAGAATTGCTGCTATTGTCATCGCCTCGTCTCCTCGTGGTCGTTACCTTGTGATGAATAGAAGAACGATTTAGACGTATGAAAAGCAACATCTGCAATGTGTGTTCATAACGTGGGGATATTTCCAGTATGAAAAGTGAACGATGAAATTAGATTTAGATTTTGCTTTCTAGCTGCACAAGACGGCGCCGTTCTTATGATTTTGTGTGCTATGCTATCAATTTGATATATTTAATCCAGATAATGCTTAGCTAAATAAAGTGAGATTAAGAAAAGAAATGTTTCTCTGAAGCATTTATGCTGCGTTTTTGGGTAAGTGAAGCAATTTATTATTCTTTATATTAGAGTGACAACGCAATGCACAAAATATCGTTTTCCAAGCCAGCAAATATTAGGCACATATAATTTGGATTGCTTACTTATAAGTATTCAGAACTAGGGATTTATGCGCAACGTCACATATACATTTACTTCTTATTTCGTTCTAGTTAGTTTTGTGCATTTACTTCCAGTTTTGGTGTATGTTTTGATGTAAATAAATATTCTCTTTGAAGTATAAAATCTAATTGATCCTGTTATCCAGTAAAGCAGTTAATGAACAGATTAAATATTACCTGGGAATTGAGAAAGTTATCTGACAGTTACTGTGCCATCATTTTCATTTTCATGGAGGAACAAACGAACTTATCATTATTCCGAGGCGTTATTCATTCTGTCACTTCCTGATTGATAGCATTTATGGCACACTACAGTTGATCCTACATGTAATCAATCATTAACCGCCCTCTGCATTATGTTGCATATTTATGCATCCAATATGCTGCGATAGTTCCCGAATTCAGAACAGCCCAAGAAACATGTCATTTAACTATTTTAACACATCTATATATGCGTGTAGAGGATTACCGCGCGTAGGCAAGCAGAACTGACTAATTCAAAATCAGTTTTCTTCGATTTTGAAAATAAATTTAATGCTGAAGACATCAAGAATTCATGAAAAGAAATCCTATATTTTAAATATTCTGTTGTGACGCAATGAACATTTTCAGTGGAAATATATCCCTCAGAGGTATGATTAACAAAATTTAATATTTGGGCATAATTTGAGTCATAGAATTGAAATATGGAAAAAATTTGGCTTGCCATTTCAGAAAAAGTCCGATTTTTATGCCAAAATACCTATATGAGAACAACGCTATATATAAATCTAATACATATCCTAAGTCGCGCTTTCGAGACATGAGAAACGCATACCCCCCAATGGCCATGGGAGGAGAACCGATTATTTAATCAGAATTCCAATAGCAATCGGGGGCTGGGTGGCTGCAAAAATTTCTGTGGCTTTTCTCTTTCCATAATATAAATACGAACCAATATCCCCTAGATACTCCTCCCCGAAACCATCCCTTTCCTGAAGCAGATTGCTTTTTTTCTTTGTTTTGCCGTATTTCCATACTCATGCGATAATCCCATACCAGTTATATATGAATAATATTGAAGTCGTGCTTTTGAGACATTTTGAGACAATTTGAATTTTATCAATCGGCCCAGTAGAACGGGAGATATAGAACTGTTCCCCTTTCTTTCTTTCTTTTTTTCCTCAGTGTACCTTGCTTATTGTGTATTTCCTATATTATAATGGTACATTTTTTATAGAAATTTTTTATAAGCAATTACTATTTTAGGACAGGAGAAATGATCTTGAAAATTTAGTAACTATTAGAAATTAAAAGTAGAATTTTAATTTCATGGTTGTTTCTTACGTATCCCGCTTTAAAAAGAAAAAAAAAGGCTTAGCCACAAAAAACCTTTTAGAAAGGTAGGTTTTAAAGTAGCTTGAATAAAGAGAAAAATAATCATAAAATATAAGCCATGAAGTTTTGAACTTAATAATATATTTTTTAATTACGTAAAATAAAATTTTGTGTACCATACTTTTTTGAGAAAAACCGAAATTTTTCTTGAAATTTCAGTCCAATTTGGAAGTCTCAAAGTTTTAGAAAATTCCAAATGAAATCCTTGATTTTTAACTAAAGGTCTTTCAAACGTTTTCTATAGAATACTATACACATAAAAAATTTAATTAACTATTACTTGTTTATATACTTTACAGCAGATCGCAAAATTGTACATTATTCTATTTCATATTTTAATTTATATTTAACATCATAAATACTGCAAAATTCTATTAAAATTACGGTACATTCTTATTTATGTTTCACTTACAAATCTTTATTTTATGCAAATTGAAAGCTCCTCCATTATCTAAAATCAAACCTTTCCATATCAACCTGGACATATCGTCTTATCTGTCTGATGTGTTATTTCATCAAGGAGCATCCAGCAGTTGCTTGAGAAGATTACATTTCCTTACATAAGGAGGTGGCTTTGAGAACTGCGTTAAAGCATTCCCTAATATAAATAAATAAATAAAAAAATCTGAAAACTTTCAGATTTTACATTACACCCAAAGGGACTTTTTTTACATTTTGTGTGCTGCCTTTATTTATTAAATAGCACGTTGTTCGCCCTTAAACCATAAAATTCAATTCACCAGCAATATCGCAAAATAATTTTAAAATGAGCATATCTTTAGAATTTTCGATACACAGTCTCGCGTGCTCGAGATAAAAACTTTTTTTTTCCTTCCGGTACTGCCATTGCTCGCTTTGGAATCGTTGAGTTTCTTAATCGAAAATTCGTTAAGGTGTTACAAAATATGAAATCGATAATAAAACAAATTTCAAATTCCAAATTCAGGCTTCCAGATACACATGTTCAGGGGAAGATTACATTATTCAAACTTTAATGGCTCTAGGTACCGTTGTTTTATCACAATGCGAAAAACATATATACATTTATGCAGAATCTTCATTATTTAATTTCTTTAAATATTACACAGGGTTTTAATATTTGGTGGCAACAATTTGAAAAGTCAACCGATATTTATAGTGAACCAATGCAAAATGCCAAAACTAAATTAATAGCCCTTCTGGGCTAACGCCCTTTAACATAAAAAAATATTTCTAGACAAAATAATATCATACTCTTTCCTCAAAAAAGGGGTCTTCTTCTCTTCGTATGAGATGGTAAATGGAACAGTTATTCACAGATAAAATTGCTTTTCTGATTCTGAAACACTTCTCCACATAGAATATTTTATTCTTTATTATCAGTTATTCATAGCATAATTATGACATTCATTCACCAGAATTTCAGAATTTATTTTTATGCATTTCGCCTTTTAATTAAATTATTCATGTTTAATTTCATCCTAACTATCCAGTTGATTAAATTATCATTTTTTAAAATTTATTATAGCAAAGTTGAAAAGCACAATATTTTTGTAGTAAAATTCGAAACGAAATTTCTGTATAATTTCTTCAAGACTTCTTATTTTGTTTAATACCATTTAGTACTTTTTTCTGTTTTGTTTATTTTTGTTTGCTTATTTTGTTTTGTTTCTCTTATATTGTTTTGTTTTTGTCTGTTGTTATTCGTTATTTACTTATAATATTAATTTTAAAAGTAATTTCATTATTATTCATGTTTCATGCTTAAATAGAATAGAAAATAAATTTTACAAATATTTACACAAAATAAATGAATTTTTTGTACTAATTCACAATTGTAATTATTACTACATTAAATTTTAATAAATTTTTACTACTGGAATAAAATTTCACATTACATTTACTCAATATAAATACTGAAATTTAAATATGTAATCCAATAAAAATTTAATTTCATATTTTAATAAAAATTGCACTACATAAGATATATTTAAAAATTAGTTAAAGTTTAAATATTCACAGTAATTTTCTTGTTGATTATCATATAAAACAATTTTAGCTGCACTAATTACAGAATAAATTACTTCATAGTCATAAAAATCTTTAGCATTACACTGATGAACAAGACAATAAAATTTTAATGAATCAATAAAACATATAATTATAAGCCTTTTGAATAAATGCGCTTGAATTTTCTCAACAGGAATTAACATGCTTTTCCAAAATAGTTAAATCATAGTTATAAAATTTTAATCTAAAACAAAAACATCACGCGAAAAAAATTCATAGTACTTATAATTATAAAATAAAGTACAATTATAGGAAAGATTTCCTTATAAGATTTTATTTAAAATGGATATGATAGTTAATACACTAAAAGGAGAAAAATAATTTGTCATACGGTTAATGCGAATAATAGATTCAACAATTCTGTTTAGAGAATTCATCTATAATTTTATGTCGCGTATAATAAAAGCATCGGGCGTCCATGAAAAATTAAAAAAGATAATGTCTAATACACTTTAGAATGTAATTAAGTTAATATAAAATTTCAAAACATAATGATTTACTTATTTGGCAATTCAGATAAATTAATAAATTTCGCTATTTAAGCACTCTACGATTTTATTGGTCACGATACAAAATTGCACATGAATTCTGCAAATAGAATTATTTAATCTATTATTCTCATTAAATAATATGATAAATTATTTTTCGCCTTTTAGGGTATTAATTATTAATTACTTAAGCTTATTAGTATTAATTTTAAATATTTAAATAATTTTATAATAAAAATTTATATAATTTTAAATAAAAGCTTTTGTTGTATAAGAATCGTTTTTGAATTGTATTTTATTTTCTATATTTAGTCTAAATTAAGCGTTATCAATCATGAAATTTTTAGTCATTATTAAAACATAAGTAACAAATTATAAAAAATCAGGAAATAAGAAAAATAATAATTATCTTCATTCAGAAAATGAAGAACTCGTTTTGAACATTCAGTTTCAGAAATTGTATGTAATGACAGTGTTACAACCGGCATTTTATTTGAAGCAAAAACAGAAAACGAATATCGTCCATTAGTCATTAAAAGCTCCAGATGGCAAACTCTCAAAACACTTTCTTTTCCTGTCTGCTTTAGATTGCAACACATTTTTTCAAAAAATGTGGGAAATTGTTTTCCTGTTTCTAAAAGAGGATAAAATATTTGTTTTATAACTTGTAAAAATTTCAAAACTTAGATACATTTTTAGACGTGGAAATTTTAAAGTCATAAACGTTAAATATTTTAAAAACTCCTCACATTTTCAAACATTTACCAAAAATTTAGAAATTAAGTTACAATTTTCGTGCAAGTTTTGCTGAAATGATTTGTTTCCGCCGTATTCGATGGAGCAAACAGTAAAATTCTGATAAATTTATTTCTTTCCTTAAATGAAGATACTTGCAAAAATTGTGCAAACATTACATAAAGAAATCCAAGTCGAATTTTCAAAAACCCATTCTCTCACATTGCATTGTTGTCGACTAATAGCGTTTCAACAAAATTTGAATTAGATAGCTTATCAAGAACTAGGTTGAAAATCGATAACAAAATTCCATCCACAGTGAAACACCATGAGTAATGTAAATAAAAGCTTTTAAAAAACCTTAAGCGTACTGTGGTTGATAAAATAATATTTTTTTAAACGAATCTGTAAAATTCATAATAACGCACTATTTAAAGTAAATATATTTAATTTTTTTTCAACACTTTTATCAGATATATACTATTGAAAAGAACTGTAGATTGATTTCATCGGCATCTGTTAAACCGTTAATCAAAACATGGAAATCCAATGTGGATGTAAAACATAGAGCTATGAATTCCCTTTTATAAGCATTCCAGTTTTGAATTTTAGAGCACTAATCTTTCGAAAGCATCTTTTTTAACAAACACTTTTTTTCTTTATAAAATTATGAGCGAAATGTTCGGCTTTGGCAGGCACATGAAAATACCATAACGAAAACGTAGAGCATGTCTTGAATGTACGTAGAGTTCCTTCTAAGTACGCATATTACTTTTAAGATGCGGCACGCAGATGAGAAAGTGATAAGTGGTTCTGACTGCCGTACCGAAAGCCCGGATTCAAATACCGGAGAAAGCATGGATGTAAATTGTTTGTCCCTTCAATAGGAGGCAGCGGTAGCCCCTCTATTAGTTGCCTCGATAATAAAGAGGCCGCAGCTTCTGGCCGGTAACACCTGTAAACGGCTAGAGCCCGCCATCGGTGAAGAAAAAAAAGACTTTTAAAGTGTATAAATCCAAATCTGTAGCCAAATTTCACTTTGAGAAATGAAGCATGAAAATAGCTTGTTCGGCGAAAGGCATAGCATCGCTACATATTGCCATTGACTGATTGAAATAATTTAGATGGATGAAGACTTAATAATATAGATGTTGTTGACATATATAATGCATAAAGAAACACTTGTACTTTCGTTTTGTAATGATTTAGAAGACTAAGATACTTGCAATCTTGTTCGGCCTAACAATTCTTTATTTTCAATGACAAACGGTTTTTGGACCAACACATAAATAAGAGCAGTAAGCGCGCCCGTTCCTTAAGGATTACATCGGTATATGTTATTGGAATTTTAAGCATGTTCAAAAACTGAGGGAGCAGCGGGCGTTAAAAAGTTGGCAGTATGAAAGCGAGAGAGACAAGGCGACATGCTGAAGACGAAAGCTGAGTTCAGAATTTGTCTGTTTCGACAAGGTTTCATTGGATTATATTTATGGCTCTTCTGCGTCATTTTTACGACAGATTTTATAAAACAGAGGTACTTTGCAACAAGTTCTTCGCTAGATAGTAAGCAAGAGCTGAAATGCAACAAGCCTAAGATGTAAATTTAGAGCAGAATGATTTAGTTTCGGTTTCCTATTGTTTAACAGTAAGTTTCGGTTCTTAAATTTGAAATCATTATACGCTTATACGGTATGTAAGCATATGCGTTATAGCGTTATGCAAGAATTATATTACACGGATTAATTTTGTGATAACGCAGATTAGCAATTGCTGCTTTTTGGAGAGAAATGGAAAATAGCTAACAACATAATAGAGAATTATGTTGCTACTGGAAGTTAAAGTTAGAATTTTGATTTAGATATTTTTTATCTCATATATTCGTATACAGGGTTTATATTTATTTTAAGTTATCTTTCCTGTTAAGCTAGTTGAATTAAATAGTGACGAAGCCAAAGTTTGAGAGTCTTGCTTTGAAGTCACGCTAGCGAGGTTGCTCGGTAGATTTTAGATCGGCGTGTGTCAGCCTGTGTGCCTAGCTTCGCAGAAGTGCTAAGTTTCAACTGTTTAATCAGTAATCTTGCTGAATCTCAACGGTAATTAAAAACGCGGTTAATTTAGAATCTCAGAGCCTCGTCGGTAGTGTTTGATATTTGTTCATACAGTCATTCCTTTCAGTTTTACGTTTTGTTTTAGTTAACCGCCGGGTTGGCGCAGTTTGTGAGCATGAAGTAGACGCATTTGTCATTTTAAAGATGAAATAAAAAGGGTTCTAACCTCTTCTTACGTTTCTGTGTAAATTCACACATAGTAGCAATCACTACCCCAGTTTCTGACAAGTTGGGCCAGCGAAATCTTACACGTATATAGCTACAATATCTGTATCATACATATTTATATATAGTACACCTCTTGATACGAATGTACTTATATACGATAGTTTCGAGAAGAGAGACAGTTTCTGAGCAATATTTTTGTATTTACATCCGAGTAAAATCAGTATACGAGCCTAAGAGAGAAGTTCGTTTCGCACCACTTGTTGGCACATTAACAAAGCAAGGAACAAAACTGCTCGTTCATTTAGTGGATGTGCTACTTTGTGCTAGACGAATTACTCTAATATTTTGCTCTCATTTACTTGCATTTTTCACGGCTTTGTGCAGTTATTTTGCCATAAAGATATTGTTGCGTGCGTACGGGTTCTAATGGATTGAATGCAAAAGTCGTTAAAAAGTCAATGAAATTTATTCTTTTCACACTAAATATAACAAAATGCTGAAATATTTCCTCAGAGATATTCGTACAATATCACAATATCTCAAACGTCAAATAGAACTCAGCTCAAAACAGAGAAACTAGTTCTATATCACAAAGAATTCGCTACAAAAACAGCATTAAGTAAATAACAGATCGCTTGCAACAGGTACAACTGAGCTGAGGTGTTTTAATTCGGCTTTTATAAGCTTTTTAATTATTCACGAGAACATTCTGGTAAAATCTGTTTCCTCGATGGAAACACAAATTTCGAGATATTTATTTATTAAATATTTAATGCACGTGCTCTGTTATTTTTACTTTTCCGACGTAGCTTTCTCTTAAAAACTCGTCTGCGTTGCACGAGAAAATAAAAGAATTTTAATTACAATTCTAAATAAATAGCTAAATAAATACGAAATCCGTAACACTGTCCTCTTCCCAAGTACTGTACGTCCTGGGCAGTACAATCCCTACACAAGAAACCAAATTACAACTAAGGCATCAATGCAATAATAAACATTATATCACAATAACAAAAAAAACAATACTTGAAATAAGTAACTTTCAGCGAATCAAATACTAACAATTTCTAATACTAAATACAATCAAATACTAAATACAAATCAAATACTTTCAAATGCTAAATACAAAAAGGACCATGGTCTTATACTATTTGCATTATCAAATGCAAATACTATCAAATACAAATACTATAAAATACAAAAAGGACCATGGTTATATATTATTTACATTACTATTTACAATTATATACACTCGGTACTATGGCCATAGTAAGGAGCTAACCTGTTGTAATGAACGACTTCAGGTTTAGAGTTCGATGACTTAAGGATCCGAACCACTACGTCCTTCATTCTGTTTAGGACTGTGTACGGACCATCCCAAGGTGACTGTAGTTTCAGACAGAACCCTTTGCGTCGATTCGGATTCCACAACCGCACCTTGTCTTCGTTGAATCGATTCAGTAACTCTCGTGTCGTATCGGGTCTTCATCTTCCTCGTCGCCATGTTGACTCGCTCTCGCGCAGAATTATGCAACACATCAAACCGGGCCTGAAGATCTTGGACGTATTCTTCAGGCGATGAAGGCGCATCCACATGGCGACCAAACAAGAGATCAGGCGATCAGTCAAACTAGGCGGACGAAGATCACGACCGATGAGCATCTGGGATGGAGAACTGCCGGTAGTCTAGTGTTTCTCTTCGATCCTGGCACCATTTCAGCAGCTTTCTGAGCCGGGTCTTTCTGACAACGCGTCGGCTTTTCCAGCTGAGGATCCGTTCTAATGATGGCTAGTCATGTCCTCAGATGCTGAAAGCAGTTTGCTGCTTTTGAAGTCCAAGGAAAAGTTTTATTTCCTTAAAAAGTCTAATCTAAGTATGCAAGAATCTGTAATATCCGCCACATATGCCGTGTGATGGTAGGCGGCACTTCCAAGTGATGATGTTCGCGTTTAACTTCCCTATGTCAATTTTCTCGCCGGACACAGCCTGGAGGGTAACGCAGAATCGCGTCCAAATGAGCTTATATTTAAATTTTTAAGCTAAATCTTTCCGAATCCTGGTAACTTTAGCTCCTGTGTCAGTGATGATATTGCAAGGAAATCCATCGGTATGCGCATTAATCGATAGTCCATTACTGTTGCCATTCACTGCAGAAATCGTGAGCGCTTTAAAACAAGGTTTTTCACTATCTGGCAACCTCCGCTTCTCGATATGGTCATTAATTTGCCTACTGCGTCGTTGCTGGGAAATGATCTTATTTTCCGTACCCTGGGGTGTTGCGTAGTTCCTTCTTGCATGGTCTTCAGCTCCGCAGTTTTAGTACTTTGGTTTCTTGTCACTCTTTTTCCATTTCAAGGCGTTTAATTGCTGTTTGTAACGTCCGTTGTATTTTCCGTGCTAGGGGATGTTCGGCAGTTCCTTCGTATGTGCCCTAAAGCACCGCAGTTCCAGCATTTTACAGTCGATTTCTTATCACTAATATACCGTCTCAAGACATTGACTTGTCTGGATAAGTCATCTTAATGAGCCATCAACTGATCCACTGGCTCGTGGACTCGCATAGGTCTGACTGGGTAGCGATCTCTACGAGTTGCTTGCTGGACTGCCTCGAATTTCATGGCGTACACCAGAACACTCTTTACGTCCTTCAAATCCGCCATTCGCAGTGCTTTCTGTATTTCAGGATCCCGGATGCCGTCGATGAAGTATTGCAAGGATAGGATTTGCCTTTTTTCTCTTGGGCACTTCGAAAATGCGAGATGAGACAGCCTTTCAACATCCGTGGCGAGCTCTTTGAGTGTTTCGGTCGGCTTCTGTTGACGAGATTTTAATTGAAGCCTACTGCAGTCTTTCAAACATTTCTCCCCGAAGCGCAGCTCCAATGAGTGGGATAGAGTTTCTAAATCTAGCCTTTGGTTTTCGGGAAGAGTCTGCAGGATATCCGCTGAATCTGCTGTCAGAGAAGCGGCGAGATGACAGGCCTTAGCTTGGGAATCCCATGCATTCGCATCCGCCGCTATTGAAAATTTTGTCTTTAAACTTGACAAGAAGTCTTCCCATCATAGTAGATAGCTTCAATAAGGGACGAGCAAGGCATCGATAAAAATTTAAAGCCATCTGTATTGCTTCCTGCCGTCGCTATAAATTTCTTCATGTTATTAACTTCTTTGGGGACCGTAGAAACCCTGTCATAAATTTGTTTTTCGATTTGTTGTTTTACGGCAGAAACTCTTCCTTCGATTCTCTCTTCCACAACAGAAACTCTCTCTTCTATTCTTTCTTTGACAGAGGAGACTCTGCAATCGATTTGTTGTTCCACGGCCGAAACTATCTCTTTTATTTGTTCTTTGACAGATGAAATGTTTTCTACAATTTGTCCAACTTTATTTTCAACAGCGTCAATTCTGCCTTCTGTAACCTCAAATTTGTTTTCAATTATACAAGTAATTTCTCTTTTCATTTCTTCTTTACCTGATTCAATCTTTTCTGGTATGGCTTTCATCTCTTCTTTAACTAAAACTTGACCATTATCCATCTTTTCTTGAACAGCTTTCATCTCCTCTTTAACATATTCTTGACCAGCTTTCATCTCCTCTTTAACAGAATCTTGGCCAGCTTTAATTTCTTCTTTAAATGCAGCAACGGCCGCCATAAATTGCCTTAATTGTTCTTCCATCGCTCGTGTAATTGACATTCAAATACCCCACTCCTGACACCAAAAATTGTTGCGTGCGTACGGGTTCGTAATGGAATGAATGCACAAGTCGTTAAAAAGGCAGTGAAATTTATTCTTTTAACAATAAATAAAACAAAATGCTGAAATATTTCCTCAGAGATCTCCGTAGAATATCACAATATCTCAAATGTTAAACGGAACTCAATTCAAAACAGAGAAACTAATTCTATCTCACAGCGAATTCACTACAGTCAATAACAGCATTAAGTAAACATTATATCGCTTGAAACAGCTCATTTTAAAAATGAGCCGGAAATGAGCTGAGGCGTTTTAATTCGTCTTTTATAAGCTTTTTAATTATTCACGAGAACATTTTGGTAAAATCTATTTTCTGAATGGCAACAGAAATTTTGAGATATTTATTTATTAAACTTTAAATGCATGCGCTCTTTTATTTTTACTTTTCCGACGTAGCTTTCTCTTCAAAAATCGTCTGCTTTGCACAGGAAAATAAAACAATTTTAATTAAAATTCTAAATAAATAGCTAAATAAATACGAAATCGGTAACAATAGATTTATAATTAATACAAATATATATTTACAATTATTATTAAGATATATTTATAACCGTGGATCCCAAAAAAGTAAGTGATATGAAGAAGCGAATGATATTCTTAGAATCAAAGCATAAAATCATTTATAAACATGAGGAAAGAATGCGCATAATCGATTTGGCCAAGCAGTATGAGCGTAGCACTTCTACGGTTAGTATGATATTAAAGCAGGTATATAGGAAATTGAAGCAAGTCATATCCCCAGCCATGGGCATGACAACAGTATCGAGAGAATGAACTTCTGTAATTGAGAAGATGGGGGAACTTCTGTTAGTGTATCTTGAGCGAAAATCAGCTCAAACAAGATACTGTGATCGAAGAATATTATCAACTAGAAAAGTACGAGTTATTATACATCTGTTTTTGCTGGAGACGAGTTTAGATTCTTGAAACAATGAATCTAATAACTCTGTTCATAGTGTTTTTATTAATTTTCTGTACAAGACACTTTTCATTCAAGACGTGTTTGAGGTGGTTATTTGGGGTGATGGTTATTTGAGGGATACATTGAGGTGGTTATATTGGAGGGGGGAACAAATTAATGATGTTTAAATGAATTTTGACGAAAAAAATTGCTTTTGATCAATAGACGGGGCTTGCGATTACGGTCCCACGGAACATATTAAGCTCCAATGCTGAGGTTTTACTATGCGTTAGTGTGCATACTCGTATATCTGTACGCAATGTATAAGATATAACAAAATACGATAGCTGCTTTAAAAAAATAATTGGACACCTCAAAATTAACATTCTAGATTTCGCCAACTAAGTTCATCTGTTCTCCCAAATTCGAGATCTTTCTACGTTATATAATGCTACTTGAAAAGGGCAACGAAAACTAAAGTGAACCAATCACAGATTAGCTGTACTTGTACATCAGATTTAATATAAATACTCTTGTCACAATAACTACGCTATTATTGTTCCGCGTTTCCTTCCCTAGCTTCCGCCATTGCTAACAAAGCTTCTATGCTCTACTTGTCCGTCTAAAATGATATCGCCCCCATTAACCTGTGTAAACTCTATATAAGAAATTGTCGTAATTGTTATGATTAAAGAGCATATTGTCTACGAGGAAATTCTAGTGTGCCTTGAAATCTGAAAATAAAGACGATAAATGCCTGAACGCTTGGTATCAACTTCTTCCTGAAGCCCTGCCACACTGCCATCGAGACTGCCAGCTTTTAAAGTACCCGGTTTGTGACTATGCTACGTATAGACATAGATATATATACTTAGATAGATAGATAGATAGATGTACGCACGCACACCAATGTGCAAAATCTAAGCAACTTTTCTGATTCGGGCGGTAATTTCGTAAAACTTCAACTAGGAAACCTGAAATTCATACTACAGAGGAATTAGTTAAAGAATGAGGGACGTATAGTAGCAAAACATTAATAGAACGCATACAATACTGAACGAACAGGAAAAGATTTTATTGACAGAATGGCGTTGTTACAATGGATTATCTGACCAAGAGAGTAAACAACAAACAAAAGGTTTCTTAGTTTAGAATATGGCCTCCCATAACTACAATAGTTGCATTGCATTGACTGTTGATACTCAACAACAGATTATGTAAAACTTGGGGGAAACATAACCATTTTTCGAGGAGCATCTGTTTCGGCTGTCTGGTGTTCTCCAGAATGAACGATTATGCCACCAGGCGTCTCCTTAAAATCTTCCACACAGGTTCAATGGGATTTAGATCAGAGTAACACTCTAGCCAATACAGTCTGTGGTTATATTCACTTTCCAAGTACTTCTCAGCAGCATGAGTTTTGTGTGGCCGTGAATTTCCATCCTTAAATTCAAAATCCCGAACAATGGTACACCAGAAAAGATGTACGTGGGAGAGGATAACATCTTGCCAGAAACATTCTCCTGTATCAGGCCTGCTCTAGATAATGGTGGATGTGGTGCTGTACTGATTAACCGTTATGGTAAAGGGACAGTGCCCACGTCCACCGTCACTTATCACTTAACATTCTCCTGTAAGTGAACTACTGCCGAAAATGTGGAGTTCCGTGCGTCCGTTCATCATAATGCTTCCCCGCTCAAACACGTCTGGACCTTCACAAAGATCTTTCTTCTTGATATTAGCGAGATGAAAGCTTATCCTTACTTCTATCCATATGAACTAGGGTCAAAAATCCTTTGTCAGACTGAAACGATTCTTGTCGGTAAAGAGAACATCAGCCCATTGAAGTGATGTCCAGGCTTTGTGTTTTCTACACCACTGCAAAGGTTGCCGCTTATGGGCTACTATTAGTGGTATGCAGGTTTGAGTACTGTGGGCGAATAGGCTGCCTTTATAAAATCGTCTGGTCACAATAAACCGAAGCACCTGTCGTCTGGTTGCTTTACGCAAACTGCTGAGCAATGTTGGTTTGGATTTCTTTTCGCCTTCAAGGCGATATTTTGGTCACCAGTCACCGTTATTTCCTTTCGCAACGACCACCAACCTGTCTTACAATTGCACCAGTCGTTTAGAAGACTTTCGAATCTCGTGAAACAATACTTTTATGTTCCAAACTCTTGGGCGACAGACGTCAAACTGCGCCTCTCCTCGAGCTTGCAGTTCATTTTACCAAATGTAAAGGAGTCTTGAACATTTCTTGAAGCCATTTGCCCGTACACTCTCCTTTCTCTTGTAGAAGAATGCCTGAAAATTAGCCTTCCTTTTTGAAGTCCCCTTCCTTTCTTCTTTTGCGAGCTGACTCTGCACGTTTTGCATGCCTTGACATTCCACTAATGCCATAATGCTGGTATTTGCATGTGCATCACCTTTCTACTGAGTTGGTATGTACTGATCGCTAAAAGCCCTTTCCAACAAGATCATGGTTGCATGTTGAAAAATGGATTTGTTATTTAAGTTTTACGCACTAGTGTGTAATGGTTTAGAAGACTAAGTTTCTAAAATTATATTTTCAGTAAATATTAACCGTATCTCTAAATATTAGTCGTATGTGCATTTACTCTACTAAATATTCGAAGATAATCTGCAATCTAATAATAATATATTCTAATATGTTAAAATAAATGACTCAAATGCTTAAATTTCCAAGAAATATTATGCGCAACTGTAATAAGTTTTTCGCATTCGAGTTACGTCATTGATATGCGATATCCTTTCCCAAGAGCTGTGTTTATCTTTTCATTCAAAGAAAACTGAGCAAGATAAATATATTTTCAAAGCTTCAGAAGATATGGCTTGATAAATTGTGCCTTCCATTGAAAGAGACTGCTTGCAGTTAAATCATGTCTGAACAAGATTAACTGATCGGATATCCTTTGTTGAGAAGTTATGGTGCGTGTCACAATGGGATAAGAAATATACGTAACTTGCGCTTATCGCGACGTCAGAACGAGAACTCGGTTATTTTTATCATTATTTCCCCCCAAAATCACATTTATATGTATTTGCGATCTGGAGATAAAAATATTTTCGATAAAACTGATTCTAGTAGCTCTTCACTTTAAAGATTTACGCTGAAATTGGTCATTTGGGGCAAAAGCGAGTATTTATTCATCGTTGAAGAGGAATAAATATGTTTTGAAGCATTCCCGAATGTTTTTGTTATTTCTTCTGTCGCAAATAAAAGTTCACGCATTTGCTAAAGCGGTGAAGTTCGAAACGGTTCACGTTTAAAAGAAACTCTATGTACCAGGGAATATTATATGAAAAAATGCAATCTGCTGTTTACAAGATTTACGTATTTATCTACCCAATGTGTTTAGCCTTTATTGTTTGCCATTTTTCTTAAAATGCCTTGCACGTTTTAGATTTCCATACCAATTGAAGAACTCAGGAACGCTATCAGAAAAGCAAATGGTACGTTATTTTACCAATGGCAAAATATTAGAGCCAATAAATATCTGCAAATATGAGGATAATATTTTGCCTGAGTGTAAAAAGCCAAAATAACAAACGCCTTTTTATTTCTTAGCTACATTTTAATTCGAACTTCTTAATACAGAAGTTTTGAATGCCTTCATCTGGTTACGGAATTATGAAGCTCATCAGCCGTTTTAGAATGACATTTCAGCAGAATGTTGTAAAGATTTATTTTTTTCAGAATGCTTTGTTAGCAGCGACTTAATTACTTTAAAAAACTGATGTACATTTTGATGATTCAGAGTAACTTTCCACAGCGTTTCTTGAGAAAGAGAACTTATCTTTATCGAGAGTAGAATGCTTAGCATCCCCTTAATATTTTTCTTCGAACGCATAGTCGTCGACCAATGAACCGATAAACGTTAGTAGTTCGACGACGTGAATTCGAACTCCGGTGAATGGATTGGCTGCCTGAATGCTTTCGCAAACAGTGTTCTTAGGAAAGTTCTTTACAAAGGACATTTTCTTCTTAGACATGCATGCCATAATTAAAAGAATAATTTTACTGAGACGCGAATTTCCGCTGTTGTTTTCTGAAATTTTAGAGAGTTTTCTAAGATTTCGCGAATGATAAAACAATTAAAAAAATTGGGATGATTTCTTGTTATTTTTTTAATTTTCTCTTATAATTTCTATATTTATTACTTTTAATTTGAAATCATTTTAACTTTTTTTAAAGAATTTTTTCCATGAATAATCTGCAAATTAATCAAATTGGAAAATTCAAATTAGAGACTGAAATATTCTAATTCCCATTTGCTATACTTCTGGATGATATTTACAGAAGTTATCGTTCGCAATATCGCTCTTCATTCTTAAGAATGCCAACAAAATTTTTCCATTCGATACCAAAAAGCCTTTTTCCAGAAGTTATCGTTCGTAATATCGCTCTTCATTCTTAGTAATGCCAACAGAAGGTTTTCGTTCGATACCGAAAAACCGTTTTCAAAATATGTTATAAAGATTTATAGTATCACATTATTTACATGTACTGTTATTTTCGGCATTTATAATTTAATTAATTTATTTTAATATTATATAATAAACGTTTAGTTTTGTACAAAATATATTCTTGCGGTATGCTTCTATGGAGGAAAAATATTGTCCAGGAACATGTCAGAGGTCCGTGGTTCGATCTCCGGCGAGGCATTGCATATTTTTCATCTCTCTTGTTGGAAAAAAATACCTAATGTCTCTACAGTGGCGCCCGAACTAAAAGGGTTGTGGATGATGACTCTCCACACCCAGGATTTGGCGACTAGGTCCCCTAAAACCCTAGTCGCCCTTTAAAAAGGGGAGTATATAAGGTATATCTCCCACACTCTTAGCGTGCCTTCGTGGTGTAATGGTCAGCACACTGAGCCGGTATTTCAGAGGTCCGTGTTTCGATCCCCGGCGAAGGCATTGCATATTTTTCATCTCTCTTATTCCAAAAAAAATACCTAATGGCTCTACAAATTTAACTTAGGAGGATAATAGAATGCAAATTCAGGTAGCCGGATACTATTTGAATTAATACAATTAATTGATTTTCTAGTACATGCCGATGACCTAAACATTCTGGCTCTTTGATTTAAAATAATAGTTAAAAATTATTTTCCTCCATAATCAGAATACAAATCTTTAAGTTTATAATTCGCTTTGAAATTAAATGAAAGAGGGGAAATTAAGCTGTAGCACAGAAAGTTTAAACAAATGTATAGTTTTAGAGAGAAATTAGGTTAAACATTACAAACATTTATCTTATTAATCATTTAAGTAATGATACCAAACAAGGACACAAATAATCATGGTTAATTCAGAGAATGTGGTTGCTGTGGCCATAGGCATTGAGCAACAGTGATGACAGTGATATTGTTCAGCTCCATAACAAATCTAAAAAAAATCAATTGGTGGCATGGGGGTAAATCAGAGGGTATTACACTTTTCTTT
>KK113301.1:302521-319404 GCA_000611955.2 Stegodyphus mimosarum | reverse complement strand
TACTAAAATATATTTGCTGTGTGGCATTACATGAGCTAAAATTCATATTTAAAATAGAAGAAAATTAATTTCACCCGTGAGGTTTAGCATTAAATTAAAGCCTTAGATTTAGCGTTAAATTAAAATGAGCTGTATAAAATAAAAGGCTAGATTGAGAGCGTTTCGAATAAAAATGAAACACATTTAGGATTTTATTTTATTTCTTAGCTTAACTTTATTATTTTATTTTATTACTTTATTATTTTTTTATTTTATTACTTAGCAGTTAATATTATAATTCCTAAAAATTAAAACGAATTTTTAGAATTTCGAATATTATTCCATTAATTATCTTTTGATGTGCATATTAAAGTTACTCCGTAAGTTCCGTTTCAGTTTATCGAGCGAATGTTTTCAACGTAGTACTTGCTTTTATAATGACCCCAAACATTCGCAGCCTCTAACTTGGTTATTGGGTTGGTAGTATTATTTGGCTTAAAGACAAAATTAATTTTCTAGTTGCTCAAATTGTCCACCAACATCTTTTGTATAACGGTTGTATTTAAGAGGAACAGAAACAAAATTATTTTAATGATGTTATTTGATGAAAGGAATAAATCCCTACATAATGCATACATTTAAATAAAAGAACCACTTAAAATTGCTTAAAATGTATCGTTTAGAAACATTGCAGTCTTCATCTATGGGGTGACACATCATTAATTATCTTGCGCGTTTTAATTTAGCCATTATCCTAATGTGCATAGGGGCATAATTAGGAAATTCTGAGTAATCCTTCACACCAAACATTGAGATTACAATCAAACATAAATTAAAATTCATCATTCATGGCTAGTTTTCGTCCACTTCTGAATAGAATGAATGGTCATAAATTACTAAGTCAATTATTTTTATTCTCATTTCATGTCACTTCTTGTATTTTGGAGCAGTCGTTTTGATATAACATTTTAAGCACACCTCTTTAATAGGATGAATCGTGTTTACTGTCATATTTTTCGATCAATTTGAATGACTGAATATCCGCTTTCTGGACGCGAAACGTTTGCTTCTTTTTGGATCTCTTCTCCCTAAGTTATCAACATGTCTATGCTCTTTAAACTGTGTGGACACTCGATAAATTATTGCTTTGGTTTTTTGAATATTTTTGTGACACTAAAACTCAAATTCTGTTTTTTTTTTTGGTATCATAATTACAGAAGTGTATAATATTTCGTACTTAATAGCTTTCATCAAATTAGGTACGATTTTTAAACGATTTTAGCATTCAACTGAAACTTCAATTGATTTAAAAGAAACAAATCGCTATTAACATTGCAACTCGAAAAATCATATTTAACGGCTGAACTGACTCATTCTTATCACTATCTTTATGTACACTCTTTATGCACACGCTCTACTGTCTTTTAAACAAAAAACCTTAAAACAGAAAATAAAATTTGGAAACAACATCCATTAGTCAACTCCAAAAAAATCTAAATAAATTTAATCATAAATTTTTGAAGCAATGTTTTCTGACGAAAACGGGTAACAAATGTAATTAATTATACATTTTTCTAAAACTGGTGAATAATAAAGCTTGTATTTAGTTAGTGGGAAATTACGTAGCATCCATAATTTGTTAAATTTTCCTAGGAAGTGTTTTGTTGTAGGCATGCATTAGTAATTCTAATGGCTTGATTTTTATAATATCTGCAGTCGTTTTTGGAGATATTAGATTCTCAATGATTCATATTAGACGTTTTAACATGAAATACTCATCTTTTATTGCCAAGGGTAATATTTTTTAATAAATAATTTTGAGCTCACTATCATCAATATTATTATTATTGTTATTATCATAACTAGTAATTGTGTTTAGTTTGAGGCATTGAGATATTTTTGCATTCTTCAATACGGTTTAAATTATCTCTGATAATTATATCATCAGTACATCTTTCTATAGATGAATTTTAAAAAAGAAATTATTAGAGAAATTTTTAATAAATTTTTGCACCTTTAACAAAGAATGAAAATACTTCACATAGAATTGGATTAATTGATGTCCGCATATAAGTATTCCATTGATATATAAGAATATCTCTTTGCCATATGTTTTATGTTATAATGGAAAAGAGGGCAATTTAAATAGCACTGACCGTTATGAAAATTACTTTCGGATTTGTATAAAACATTGTTTAGAATTTTTAGTGTTAAACCTTTTTAAAATTCTTTAGAATTATGACCCGATTCTCTATACATTAGCTCACAGATTTTCTTTAGAATCCTATAAAAAATTCTAGAGATGTGAGTGGGTATTCTGTAAAGGTTTAAGGAAAGATTCTATAAAAAAGTACTGTACAGATTTTCCAAACGTCCCACTATAAAATCTAATACAGCGGATATAGAATCATCTAATAGAATTCTACTGAACGTATCAGATCCAACATATAAGAAAACTTAAGATAATTCTAAGGAATTCTAAATACATTTCATTTCATCTATTTTTTTATAAAAGATCCTGGAAAAGCTTATGATTATTTCAATGTATTATCAAACCAACAAAATTTTCTATGGAGATTAAAAGGAATGAATTACATTTTTATTTTTAAAAAGAAATTTTTAACCTTGTTTAGATTTTAAACGACATGGAGGGCGGATAAATACTTTCGAAACAGATATGATTTTGTTCTAATAAAAACATTTAAGTTAGTTCTGATTTTTAAAAACACTTAAATAAAAATAAATACATTCTAATTAATAGTTAACTTAAACTAAAATTCTGAAATTATTTCTATAATCAGGGTTTCATATATAATAGTCAAAAGCATTCATTTAAGGAAATAAAGTTTTTCTATTCATTTTATAATTTAAATTGATTTTATGCTTCTAATAGATTTCAGTTACAAGATTTTTACAAGATTAAGTCATTACAAAACGTGCACAAATTTTATGTAAATTTAGAAGCTAAAAAGTGTTTTCTAGACTGAAAAAGACGAAACAATTAAATTGAAAAAAAAATGATCCAACACTTCTGAATAACTTTTACTTTTGTTCTTCTCTGCTCCATATACTGTATGAGAAACTAAAAATTAATTAAACTAAATATGAATAAATAATTGAGAAACTAAAATTATTAAAGTAAAAATTAAATTGTATGAGAAACTAAATCTGTATAGAATCCTCTAGAGAAAATCCGCATACAGCATTACCGAGAAAATTCTATAATGTATCAGCTATGCTTGAAAGCTCTATGGATACTGGCATTTTGAACATTAATACTATACGTGCCATGTTGCTAATGTCACATGTGTAAATCAACCATATTTTATTGTCTGCTTCGCGTATACTAAAAACATGTTTAAATCAAATATTTGACCATTATAAATTTTGCATTAAAATTAGCAATATGAGAAAACTATGTAATATAAATATGTAGCTGAATTGTATTTTACAATGTACATAACAAAACAGAGGTACAGTAAACATTATAAAACAGAACTAAGTGATATCGATGACAATAATTATATTACACATGCATTAGGCTTATAAGCTAACATTTAGCTAATATTCATCATGCAGAAAAGCCCTGAAGAGTTCTCCGAGTCATTTTATTTAAAAACTCATTTTATTAAAAGAAAACATTAGTTTAAAACTCATATTTTGTCTTATAGGTGTCAGTGTCCTATAAAAGAACTGTCTCCTGTTTTCTTCCAAAAAGGGACAGTAACATGTATATAGCATATTATCTGTGTCAAAAACATCCTTTCCGCAGCATTCGTAAAGGAACCTCTGAAAACACGTGGGAAATTTTCTATGGTCAGTGGCTAATTGCAAAACGAAAACGTCTGTCCTAATTCCTTTAGTGATAACTTTTTAAGATTTTAAAGGTGAATCTTTCCATTTCGCTTGAATACTACCTTTCTTGCCTCTTATATATTATTTGCTTTCTTCTTAAATGAGTTTCCACGGCATTTTCTGAAACCGCCGTAAAGGAACAACGAGTCATGCCATTATCATATGTTTATTAAAACATCGTTCTCAGAAAAGAGAAGCTTCTTTCGTTGCAGTTTTCTGTAGAATTCTACGGAATGAAAAGTACTTAAAAAACACTTAAATTTGGGAAGCTAACTTTAAAATACTCAGTTATTTTTTAAACGCAGAATATCAAACATCCAGACATTTTCCTTTGCATTTTTATCTCACCCTTAAGAAGAATGTGATCTTTTAAAACATGCGGAAATAACGCCCTCATTTATTGAGTTTGAAAGGAATGCATTTTCACTACGCCTCAGACTAAAACAACATTTTCATTCTCCAAAGTTAGATCATTGTAAAGCCCGGGAAATTTTTGAAAGAAACGAAAAAGAATTATTTTTTTAAGTAAAAAAAAGGATTAGTATTTCTATTTTTAGCTTTTCAACTGAACCTTCGTAAGATTAGAAAAAATATCTACGGAAATCTTTAATATTCTGGAACTTTTAACGCATACATTCCTCCATATCATATTGATTTATTGGAAATGATAAGAATACACAAAAGCTACGTTAAGACGAGCTGAATAAGTGCTGGGGAAGATTTCTATCATAGACGGTTTTCTAAGAAATCTTATTCAGAAAAAAATAAAATTCTGTGCAGTGTTAGTTTATAGCTTCAACACCATACCTTTAGCTATATAATTTCCAACCTTGCAGCTACAGTCTTAAAACCTGAATATAAATCCAGATGAAATTTAACAAGTTATGGTTCATAATTTCAACCTTCCACTGTTTCCTAATAAATAGTATTCGCAACATTTTGTCTTCCGAAGATGATTTAGAATTTTTTTAATTGCACAAATCATGTTTATGAAGTTAATTTATCATGTTTATTGTCATGACCTAATCATAATTAAGAAATTAAAAAAAACTGGTACAAAACTCCATTTCTGAGATAATGTGGATCGCCGTCGACTCTGACGGTCATGTTTCAATGAAATTCTTGCTGAGAAAATATACTGCATTTTTATTTTTATATCTTACACAAATGTTTTTATTTTTATGTATTACGCAGAAGGAGATTCGTCATACGCAATTTATTTTTTCATGCTTCATTTAGCTAATAAAGCTTAAGAATATCACAGCATGCAACAGAGGTAGTACACTTTTGTTGAGTCATATAAGCTTAAAGTAGTATATTGCTTCAGAACAAAAATAAAATACTGAAGTTTAACCGTGCCGGCCGCGACCATGAGCCGCAAACACTCATGCTGCATTTCGAGTGATTATTGTTGGAAAAGAGTGGATGGAACATGAATCATGTAGCAAGAATTTTTCCTTTTTTTTTTTTTTTTTTTTTTTTTTTTTTTTTTATCATCGCTGCGTTCAAAGAGTAGAGATTTATGGAAGCGGAAGATTACTTTTAAGTAATCTACAATAATTGCTAATCATCATTTGTAATTAAGTATTCGGTTACAATATGTTTAATTTTGTACATTTATATATTTATTTATATATTGGTAAAATACTTAATTTAGCTGCATATACATGATTTAATGACAAAATGCAATAAATGGCTATTATTGTACAATAGTTGTTATTTTAATAATTTAATTATTATAATTTATTGCATAATTTTCAGTACAATGAATTAAAATATAATAATTATTTTATTTGATTGTAATACTTTTACAATGTTGAATAATTTTTATAATAATACCGTGATTAATAATTATTATATACCTTTTTTATCCTTGAACTAAAATGTATGTACACTGCCCAAAAAAAAAAGGGGGAGAGACAGTTCTATTTCTCGCGTTCTACTGGGCCGATTGACGAAATTCAACTTGCGTTTTCCATGTCGCGAAAGCGCGACTTAGGATATGTGTTAGATTGATACATAATAGCATTGTTCTAATATAGGTATTTTGACACAAAGTGGGTCCTTTTTCTGAAATACCATACCAATTTTTTTAAATATTTCGATTTTACGACTTAAATTATGGTAGTCTGCCAAGTTTCGTAAAAATCGCACGAGTAGGTTTTAAAACATAACCTCTCAAAATTTTAGCTCCTCAATGTTAAGTGAATTTGGTATATATTTATCTCTTTCTTTTATCTTATATCTCTTTCTTTTATTAAACTTACTTGATTCCTTATTTTAGAATTCGAAATTTGGGTTCTTTTCAAAAAAAAATTCACCCATTTTTTATGATTTATTTTTAAAATTTGAATTTTTAAATAATTTTTATAAATTTTTAGAAAAAAAAATTTTAATCATAATCTATAAAATTTTTGCGATCATCTTAAAGTAAATGCATTTCTAAGCATACCTGTAAAAAATTAGAGCCTTTTATTCAAAATTTCCGAAGATATACGTGAATTTAGATATTTACGCATTTTGAAATTTGGCATTATTGTTGAAAACGATAATAGCAAAAATGAAAATGTACGCACTTTGTTAAAATTGCTTGAAAGAAGGAACGCTGTGACTTTTTTTCCTCTCCCTCACAATGGAAGGGATATAAAAATAGTTTGCCATGTATTTAGAATTATTCCAAGTGAATTATTTTTGGCGCAAGCTGAAAAAATTCGCCAAGTTAAAATTTTTAATTTTGCACCAAATTTTACGAAATTTAATATTTAGGCATAATTTGAGTCGTAGAATCGAAATATGGAAAAATATTAGTATGTTACTTCAGAAAAAGACCTATTTTGTGTCAAAATACCTATGTTAGAACAATGCTATATATCAAATCTGATATATATCCTAAGTCGCGCTTTCGAGACCAAATTTCGTCGATCGGCCCAGTAGAAAGGGAGATGTAGAACTGTCCTTTTTTTTCGCACTGCACTTTAATCTTCACTAAAAAAAGAAAGTCCTTAATAACTAAATAATTATAAATGATTATTACTGTTATTTAATTCATTATAATAAATATATTACAATAAAAATTATTATTACTCCAAACAGCGTTAGCCCAGATGGGCTATTAATTCCGTTTTGGCATTATTGTGTCGAAAACTTTAAAAGTCTGAATCACTTTTCAAATTGCTTCCACCAAATATTATCGCCCTGCATTTTATTTAAAGAAATTAAATAGTGAAGAATGTGCATAAATGTATGTATGTTTCTCAGATTGTGAAAAAACAACGGTATATAAAGCCGTCCAATTTTGAATAACGTACGTCTCCATCCGAGTATGGGCATCTGGAAGCCCAAATTTGGAATTTGTTTTATTATCTGTTTCATATTTTGTAAAGCATTTCTGAGTTTTTGATTAAGAAACTCAACAATTTTAAAGCGAGCAATAGCAACACTGTACGGGAAGAAAAAAGCATTATCTACTGGACGCGAGACTGTGTATCGGAAATTCTAAAGATATGCTGTTTTTAAATATTTTGTAATATTGCTGTTGAATTGAATTTTAAGTGGTTCAAATATGAAATAACGTGATATTTAATGATTAAAGGTAACATACGAAACGTTAAAAAAAACCTTAATTTGGGCTTAATATAAAATCCGAAAGCTTTCAGATTTTTTTTAATTATTATATTTCTTTTTGATTTTTTCGGCTAAAATCTATATGAATATATAGTTAAAGTGGAGGGGAATCAAATTTATATAGAAAACGAAACGAAAACGATTTAAAAGGAAAATAATTCAGGCATTAAAGATCACAATATTGGCATATGTCACGTTAAATCAACTACGATCAGAGGAGACCCCGCACAAATGGGGTAGATACCTGACGACATTTCTTTGTAAACTAGAGAAAGTAACGACATTTCTTTGTAAACTACATTTCCGCTTAAAATACTGTTCCATTATTTTTAGGGATTTTATGTTTAAACATAAGCAAGAATTTTCACTGCTCACGTAAAACTCTATGTTACGAAAAGAAAATTTCAACGTTTTTGGTTTCCAGCTTTGCGCATCAATGCAAAGCTTCGCGTTTATTTCATGGGATATGAAGTAAAGGCGCGAATGAAAATTGACAACATAATCACCCCTTCCCCCAGACACAAGGACTTTCCCTCCATCGATAGTTAAGTCCTTCTTTCCAGAGGAAATCAAACTCTCATGTCACCTCTTCACCCTGCGGTAGGTAATTAACACATCCTCTGGACGATTTTTAGTGTTTCAGCAGAATGCCAGCTAAGCCTGCATTTGATGCGGTCGAACTGTATGAAGAAATATTTCAAATATAAATCTTCTTTGCATACTGGATGCAAAAATTCATTCTGAAGAAATGACTTTCGTCTCAAACAATTACATATGGCTAAGGACTCAATATATAAAGGACTTGAATGGGCACGGGAGCTACCATTTTGAGTGGCAAAATTTTTTATTAGGCATGAAATGGCCTGGGACCTGACCTGGGTTTAATACGTGGCTACGAATCGCTAGGGTTTATTGTTTGTAAGTTGTTACAGTTCTACAATACAAAATGATCGTAATGGCATTCAAGAAAAGTAAAGATTATTTGTAAGCCTTTGATCATATTGTAACAATATGAAAATAGGTAAAGATATTTCCTTAAGCAAATTTTTAGTATTCATGGGCGACTCCCAGCTTATCGGAATAGGTTTCCCCACGGAAGCCATAATCTATGAAAAATTTAATAGACAGCGGACTTGGGACAGCGTGCACTTCGTTGAGTCATGTCCTTTAACACGGAAAGCAGATGTTGTTTGTCCTGATTTTAATGAGAATACAGCCTCAAAAATCTTGTAGAAAAGTAATGAAAATTGTTAATAATAAAAAAGATTTAATATGGATTGAAGAATGATTGGAAAACTTTATTTTATATATTGATAAATACTAATACTTTATGCACTTATAACTGGTATTAGTCTGTAGTCTGATACTTCATGTATTACTATGTCTAAACTGATACTTTATGTATTTTTAACTGGTTTTAGTCTAATTAAGAACATGAATAACATTATGAACACCAACTGTTTCCAATTAACCGTATTTACTGGTTACAATGAGTATATATTTAGATATAGTGGGTAAGGGGGATATTCCACAAATTTATAATCTTATTAGCCTAGAGGAGCGTTACCCCATAAGAGCTATTACTCTCCAAACGGAATTTTGCATTGGTACACTATAAACGGCTTATCACGTTTTAAATTTAGCCACCTAATATTATCGTCTCGTATTATACTTAAAGAAATTAAACAATGAAGAATATGCATGAATGTATGGATGTTTCTCGCAATGTAAGAAAACGACGGAGCCATCAAATTTTGAATGACGTAATCCTCCATCCGAACACCGGCATTTAGAAGATCGAATTTTGAATTTCTAATTAGTTCTATTGTCTATCTCATATTTTGTAAAACTTTAAAGAATTTTTTATTAACAAACTCAGCGATTCCAAAGCGAGTAATGGCAACACTGTAGGGAACAAAACATTTTTATCTCTAGCGCGCACGAGACTGTCTATCGGAATTTCTAGGGGTATGCTGTTTTAAAATATTTTAGCCTAAAGAGATAATAGATGAATGCTCTCAAAACGTGGATGTGTTTAAATAGAAAAAAAGGACCTTTTGAAAGTAATATAAAATCTGAAATCTTTCAGATTTTTTTTTTTTTTTGGTTTAGTCACGTTATTTTTAATCTTTTTTACTTTCTTCTACAAACTAAAGGAACTGTTGTAATCGCGAAAGATTTCAGACATCATATTTTAACGGAAATATCTATTTTGACCTCTCATGAATCCATTTGGACAAATTTTTAGTGTGACATCTGTACGTACATACAGAACGAAATATTCTTTCTGTCAAGACGGTTTGCAAAATGGATTTCAAATGGATTCAAAAGCGATTTTTTCTGTGAATCTGTACGTACATATGCATGTTTCTTGCATAACTCAATAACGATTAGACGCAGAACACTGAAAGTTTATATATGGGACTGCTCCAATATCCAAATTGTGCACTCCCATTTTTTATAGCAATCGGTGGCAGCACCTTTTTTATTTAAAACTCTTATGCAGCTTAAAAATCATTACCCGGCCTTTACAATCGTAATCATTGGTCGTAGGTATATACTTCTAATTGCAGAAATATTTTAAAAGAAGAAAATATTCATATTTGGGCAATGCCAGATTTAAAAAAATAATAATTTTCGACAAATAACGAAATTTAACTTTTAATGTGGTCTCCTGGTTCGTATACTTATATTTGGGAAAGTTTTATACTCGTTATGAAAAAATAAAATTATAAGAAATTTGACTCCGTATGACAAAAATTGACTGGGATTAATTTCAAAATTTGCAATTTTTTATGTTATTTTCAACTTTTCTTGATGAATCGGTAATTCAGATTCGAATAATTCGAGGAAATATGTTTAAATTAAGTGCAGCAGAAAAATGTTTACAATTAAATAAGTTGTACAAAAGAGTCATATGGTGTCTACATCAGATTTTCTAACTTAGTTTCTGCAGCCTGCTTTCTTGAATTTTTAATTAAATTTCTGTACTACATTTCTTGTAAATCTTTGTAATAGAGAGAATAGTCACCTCTGGATTGCTGGGTGGTCGTTGGGTCGTTTTTCCATGGGATTTCCTTATTGTAACCTTCTAGCTAAGCATTTAGTTCGAGGATTCGGGGCTAAACCTTAATGAAATTAAATTAATCCTTGTAAAACTGAACAAATTTTCCTCTTCATCGTATTGTAAGAGTTCTGAAGGACATTCCAACGGCGTCTAATGATATATGATATCATACAAATTCTCAACTGGTAAGAGATCTGGGAATCAACGCAGCTATGGATGACATGCAACCTAGTAGTGATTATGTTAGCCCTAAAGTGGTCGTGTGTTGTTTTATCCGGAAGTGCTTGTCTACGCCATTAGGGTAGAGCATTGCAACTAGTTCAGTGCTTGTAGCATCTTTTCAAGACATCGGCTTAATGTACCCGTACTACATAGGCCTATGCCACTTTCACTAATGGAAAAAGAATCAGCTCAGCTATCATTATGCTGTCTTCGGTGATCGCAGTTTTACTGAGGCGGATTCAAGGAAAGCGCTGATAAGCGTCGCGCTATTCTACCATTCGGCAAACATCTATAGCCATTCCTTTGCAAGAACTCACAGTATAGTTGATATTCGCGACAGTTTTCCAATAACGATTAGTTGAATTAAAGATCAATAATAATAGCAAAGTCGTTTTATCCAAGTAAAGATAAATTGTCTGCATCGATACTGGAACATCAAAATGTTACAGAATTTCCTCCAGAAGTCCAGCTGTAGCTGATACTGTAGGACGTCGCATGCGCTTGGTTTATGCATTGTGATGTTCGCTTGGTAATTTAATTTCAGTCCAGTGAGCTGCATTTTCTTCTTTTAATTATTGCCTCTAAATTTAAAGTATGGTTGTTAAAACACGTTGCATTTTTAAAGCATTACGAGGCAGAAATCAATCGGTTGTTTTTAAGCCTGTATTTAAATCTTTAGTAACATTATTTTGACCCAAAGTTGGAAAGAAGCATTAGAATTTTTGAAGAAGAAAACATAAAAAATCAACTTTGTTCGTATCAGGGTTCGAGCCACAAATCTTCCAATGCGAGGAACAAACATATATACATATATGCAGATTCTTCATTATTTAATATCTTTAAATATAATACAGTGTGATAATGTTTGGAGGCAACAATCTGAAAAGTGAAACGCTGTTTATCATGACCCAACGCAAAATCCCGCTTCGAGACTAATAACTCCTTTTGAGCTAAAAAGAAAAAAAAAGTAGAAAAATGATTCGTGTACTACCCGGTTCGAACCATAGTTTTTCGCACTTGCTATTTGGATATGTTAACCACTTACATTCTTCACGCGTGGGGGGAACATGGCAGTTCATTTTAATATTATCTACAGAACAGGAAGAAAAGAGTGGCAAACCCAAACTTCAACAAATTGTGTCAGATTTATTCACAACACAATTTATGCAATTTCGCTCAAGTTTGATGGAGCCTACACCGAAGGAGGAGTATGAGAATATCCCATCCTTCTCCTACCACCTTATGTTTCGAGAACTTTCGGGTACCCAGTTTCTTAAGTAACCCAGTGCCATATAGACTCTATACATTTACAAACTTATAAGCCTTCTCCAGTATTCGAATCGCGTATCCACGATAGGTCAAGCTAAATCGCCAGCCACCATATCGATCAGGAAGGCTAATATTATTAACAGAGCACCAGTGCAACAAAGGTCAAGCTAAATCGTCAACCACCATTTCGATCGGGAAGGCTAATATTATTAATAGAGCACCAGTGCATCAAAGGTCAAGCTAAATCGCCAACCACCATATCGATCAGGAAGGCTAATATTATTAATAGAGCATCAATGCATCAAAGGTCAAGCTAAATCGCCAACCGCCATATCGATCAGGAAGGCTAATATTATTAATAGAGCACCAGTGCATCAAAGTGAAAGCCATCCTGATCTAGACAAAAGTAGCCCACACACTGTTATATTGTTCAATCACTTTACAGGCGATCTTGGGAGGCCGAAACCCCCAAAGACAACCTTTAACTACATTTATATGTAGAAATCCCACAGCCCGCAACAAACCTGACATTATTCTTACAATCCCTGTCGAGTTTGAACGGACCACGGTACAAACGATGGTTCTAGTCATGTGAAGGCGGTTTGTCTCCCAATATGTAGATGTTACTAGTTGCCAGCTCGGGGAAACATTAAATATAGCAGGTCTAAGACACCTGTTTTCATAACGTTTATCATGAATCAAGAACTAACGAATATGAACCCTTCAGTATATTTTAAGAAATATATATTACTCCATTAACAACATAACCTTTTACTACTTAACAAATTTTCGCAAACATTTATGTAACTCATTTCTATAAATGCATTCTTAGAATTTGTATAGTGCTGCAACAAGGCTTTCATAGTCATACACACTTTAGTGCGTTTTGCTTTGCTTTCTAGATCAAAATGCTGAGGAAAATGAAACTTTATACTGCTCTGATATGAAATCGATACGTTTTTATTGTTCAGCTAATAAAATTAGCTAAAACTATAATCAGGTAAATTTAAATTACGAAGCAGGTGTTTGATCATTAGCAATGAAAATATGCCTCATTCATATAACTGAGCCATAAAAGAAAACTGAAATATCACTAAACTTAGAAAAACAGGTAACATAATTATCACAAAAGGGAAGGGAACAACTTGTGTTTAAAATTAGATAATGAAGAAAAATAATGCTATACGAATGAAAAAGGAAGTTACATATTTTGTAAGTTTTATTTCATTAACGAAACATTTTAGGATAAAAATGTGAAAGACGAGAAAAAAAATATTTATTCTGTTTTTATTCACCATTTCTATCCTGCCTACTCACTGCTCCTAAGTGAACTGAGAACTTGAAGTTTTCACTCCGTCTCCTGCAGTGCTTGATGCATTTTTGTTCCTCCTCTTCTTCGAAGCCTTTGCGATTTCGGTTATGAAAATGTGGGTAGTTTTCTGTTATCAGGACCGGATTCAGAAATATGTTTGCATATATGTATGTATGTATGTATATGTATGCTTATGTATACACTCACATACATATGTATACATACACATACCTACATACATACATTTTTGAATGCTGTCCCGATAGCTGATAAGTACGAAAATATATTATGCATTATGCTTATGACAGCTGATTTTACAATTCTTTTTTTGTTTTTTTATTACATAACTTAATAATTCTTCTAATGAAATTTTCTGCAGCTGCGCAAGACCATCTTTCTTCAATACTGTCACTTACTTCTCTAAAATTTTCTGAATAATTATCTCTTTTATTATGAAGAGTTACATTCCATTAAGTAATGTTATGAGTTAGATTGACTACACTTGTAAGGTAGTTTTTCTCTCCTTACGGCGTGCTACTTTCGTGGTGCAATTGGAAGCACGACCGACTAGCAGTCGGGAGGTCTGAATTCGAATTCCGGTGAAGACGTCACTGATTTTTCATGTTTCGGCTTCAAATAATTCCAAAATCGTTCTTTAGTTGTGTGGGGGGGTCCAAAAAAAACAAAAAAAAGTAGTGGACGATAATTAGTCACTACCGGGATTTTATGATTAGGTCACCTCCTCTTCGCTTGCCCCTTTAAGTGGAGAAGAATGTAAGGTATTTTTCTCTCTTATTACCGCTTGCCTTTGTAGTAACTTTGCAGAAGCTTTGCCTTTTGTAATTGATAGCATATCAGCCTACCAATCGAAAGTAGTCCCGACAAGGACATTGCACATTTATAAAAGTCCAAAATAAAATGCTCAGTAATTTAGACATGTTTAATACCGTTTTGAATGTTCCACACCATAGTAGTTCCACATCAAAAATATTATAATCAGATCACAGATAAATTTTGCGGATAATTTAAAATTTTCATCCCTTTTTGCGCCTTAGATTAGCTTCATGGGAAAAACCTACAACATCTTCGTTGTTAAATAGATACGCAAATATTTTATTTGTTCACTATTATGAATATCTAAGATTGATTTCGATTGTTATGCTTTAAATATATAATTCATTTATTGCTGGCAAAATGAAAAACTTGCATTGATAAAATAATGAATATATCGAATTTTCTTAAAGCGCTTTGAAGTTCAAACTTCCAAAATTGCTGAATATTCAATTGTGATATTATTTCAGGTGATTTTTCGGAAAGATGATAACAGCAGGTTAAAATATTAGCAGGCAGGCGCGTTAACAAGGTCATTAATTTAACGAGGACACGTTTCTTCGATCTGTTCTTGGTAAATTAAAAAGTAGTATTAAATATGATTAGTTTATGCGAAGTTTCTTTCCATTATTCAGCTTGAAGTTCAACTCAGTCTCAGGAATAAATTTATTTCATAATTATCTACATCAAATTCACTACTATTATTAAAAGACGATTCACAAATAAAATTTATGGAGTTCACCAAGAAAGTGTTACTGTGTTCGTCCGTAAAAAAAACGCATTTTCTATTGTGAAATTGCACTAAAATTTCAAAACGTTACTGAACTGAAACTTGTGTTAGTTTTCGAAAAGTCTGACATTTTATGGAAATATTTTGTAGAGATACCATAAATTTCAAACTTTTGCTTGTTAAGAATTAATGTTTAATAATCTCATTTCAAAAATCAGCATACGATTTACCGTAAATTTAACATTATGCAATGTAATGCAATACAATAAAATCACGTTGCACTTCGTTACCTGTCGTATAACGCAAAGCGGAACGACGCTTGTTAAGAAGAGCTAATTTACGAACTTGCGCTTCTTCTGCAAGTAAGTATGCTACAGTTACAAAACACAGAAAATAAAGTTTCCATGCGAAAGAAATGTTCTTGCAATTTAGCAATTTCCCTTATAGACTATAATCCTTACAGACCACAATTAAATTCTTATAACCTTGAAAAACAAGCCTACGCTTAAAAGTGTTACCGCATGCTCTGCAAAATATAAAAAATATTTATATCTACAGATTTATCACTTATTTATAACTACGTAGACAGGCAAGGATTTATTTTGTATTTTAGCTTACGAAACTTCCATATTTGAAGTTCTTTGCGTAGGCAGAAATTCATATGGAAGCATTTTGTATGTATACTGTTAAATTTCTTGCTGCAGATTCTTAAATTTCTTTGCTGCAGATTCTTAAATTTCTGAATTTCAAATATAGAATTCTTGGCAGCGAAATAAACTTTCTAAAGAACGAGGCTATCAGCGAGCTAACAGAAAGCGTCTGCTTTACATTAGAAACGCTTTTTATATTGGATATTGAGATTTGAAAACATGTAAACAGAATTAAAATAACCTACGAATTTGTGTCAATAGTATGCGATTTTTCCAGTTGTACAACCAGAGTATAACTAAAAATTTGAGATGAAAAAATCTCGTCTTCAGGAAATATTGCGATGCTCTCATATAAAGATCATATCCTAATAAATTATCTAGTGCATAACATACACTTTTAAATTAGGCTTATTTGCGTTTACAAAATATCTTTTTTAAAATTTTATCAAATATCTTAAATCATGTTTGTGTAAAAAATATTAAAGGCAGGTATATTAAATGTTTTCACATAAAAATGTTATGTGCCTAGCATGAACTTAATCGTGTTTAGTGAATCAGTTGAAACGGCTAGAAAATTATTCTTATTCATAAATTAAAATTTTTCTCATCTGTAAGCTGAGAGTTTTGCGAAACATTTAACAGAGTTATTCGTGTGTCTCTTTCTCACAGAACGTGTTGTTTTTTTTAATGAAAGTTTTTTTATAAACCGAAAATTTCAATTGGTTGGGAAAATAGATCATATATACTCACGTGAAAGAATACTTCTTTCGCGTTAAAATATCAAAAGATAGACTTAAACATTTCATTATAACTTATTATAATTTAATAAATATCGTCTAAAAGAAACAATGGTCATTGAAATTTTAATTTCTTGTTATGAGTAGAAATAAGGCTCCCCTTCCCCCTATTTTCTCGTTAAATGCTCGTTGGGAGTGCCCAAACCTATCAGTCACTTAGCAATTCCATCATCAAAAATAACATTTTCTGAAACAAAATTTACTTTTGCAGGAAGTCGCTAACCCATCGGTTACTTGACAATTCGATCACCCAAGGTACAACAAAATTTGCTTTTGTTAGAAGTCACTAACCCATTGTTTACTTAGCAATGTCACCGCCCAAATTTAATGTACGACAAAATTTGCTTTCGGGGGAAGTCACTAACTCCTTGTCTGATCAAAAGTAACTCTATTTGCATTCTTTACCTGTTCTTCACTCATCCCTCTTGGGTAAGTAAGTGACGTCAGCATTTGGAAGAGATTAACCTTTTTTGTCTATTAACCTTGCCATGACCGAAAGCGTTGCCTAGGAGACACCTCTTAACCTACCGTTGTTACATCTGCAAAG
>KK113301.1:249162-302472 GCA_000611955.2 Stegodyphus mimosarum | reverse complement strand
AAAAATAATAAAGCCAAGCTTCATTTACGAGTCAAAGCCTCAACATTCCACTCGAAATAGCAGTCAGCGTTTGCTAAAAATTATACCGCCCAAAGTGTCAGAACCTAAACTTGCAAACATTTCTCTTTGTTAAAATGCAGCCTTGCATTTTAGCATACAATTTACGAGACACGACTTTATCAGTAAATTTAAAATTCAAATAACGTATCATAAACTGAAAATATTTTTGTTCTTCAAAAAATCAATGTATAGTCACACTCAGGAAAACAATTAACGGAACGTTAAAAAATAGTGACAATAATAGTTAGCAGCTGTCTCTGTCGTCATTTCATTCACTGTTATTTATGGTATAATTTCACTACATTTTTAGAAAATGCATGTTTTAATTCTATTTCACTCATATAATGAAAACCTTTCTCTTCCGTTGAGAGTTCAAAACTATCAAAATATTTTACGTTCAGGTATTCCACTAAAAAGCCATCAGTTATGCTCATTCACATTAAACTTCCATTCCTTATGTTTTTAGCCTTTATATGGATTTAAATCTGTATTACTACATACGTTTCTTTTCTTACAAAATTTACAGCAATGTATAAGAAGACCACAATAATTATGTATTTATTGGCATGGAACTTGTTCAAGGGATATACGGTCGTTACGATCATATATCTTCAGAAATACGAGATCAAATCTCTGTGTTTAAAATCAAACTTTGCTGTTGGTAATAGAAAAATAAAAGCAAGTAATTGTAAAAGTTTTTTAATACAACAAAATTATATCTTTTTAAATAATGATGCGCATAAAATTCATAAATTTCAAATAACAGAAAATTATTCCATGAATATATATTTATTTGAAAACGTTGACTTTATCACATCTACACATCCATGCTGAATACGAAATGCTTGATTATGACTAGTTTTGTAAAAAAGGCGTTAGTTTTGTGTTGCTAGATTTTATGAACAAGTGTTAGTTTTTGTAAAGAGGTGTTTTATTAAGCATGTTCCCGAATTTAAAATTTGTATTGTTAGATATTTCTGCATATTCTGCTCAAAGAATAAATATCCTTCGTGACTTAGTATCCTCGATCTCCCCGCCATCATAATTTGCTAAATATGTAATGTTTTGCTAAGTATTGCCTACTTTAAAAGAAAAATATTTTTACTTAAATAGTTTTTCTTCCTGTATGCCTTTCCATTTAAACAGAAATTTATTGCAGTTCAAAACGAAGATTATTTTTTCCATTATTGCAAATATTTTCTGATTATGTTCTAATAGTGCTGATTTTAATTACATCAAGAGTTAAAACAAAAACAACCAAAAACTAAAGCTCTGCAGTTTAGTTGTAGTTTGATATAAAGATTAAAGTGGATGAGATTTTCTTAAATTCTTCTGCTCGAAAGCGCGACAATCTTAAAAATCTTATACCTAAAAGGTATTGTTTTTTAAGTAGAACAAGATCTCTGTGTTCCTTTGCTTTGAGATAATAAAGTAGAAGCAAAACAGCAGGTTTGCCACAGTTTTTTAATGATTAGTTGCCTTAAGAAGTGCATTTCCGTTTATAACTTAAAACATAGTTCAAATTTTATAATTAAAAATAAGGTATTAAAATTATTGGTGAATAAAACGACTGTGTATCTTCAGGAGGACATCTCAGCAGCCCAGACTGTAGAACATCGGCGTTTTAGTCAATTAATTTTCCCTTTATATTTATTCCAAGTCTCCTATGTTAGATTTTAAATCGGCAAACACATATAAGAATTTTCAATGTTAGGAAATTTAATTACATAGTTTTTTACGGACAATATTCTTAATTCGACAGAAAAATTTTTATATCAGGGAATATTTTAAATAATTTTGTAAGTTACGTATTAATTGATATCTGTCGTTTCCAAGGCGCCGTTGACAGACACTTTACAATTAATAGATAATTCGCTCTTTAAAAAATGTTTATATACATATATGCATTAACAAGAAATACGTAAATACAATAATAAATGCGATGTATTTTTCTCAAACGAATTCCCTTTATTTTATTCTATAGCTACTGTTAATGATGTTTGTGCACTGTACAATTATATTTCAGATAATTTTAACCGAGCAAGACAAAACGCAATAATGCTACCAATTTAAACGTAGTTACACCTCTGAACAAAGTTTTAAGAGAAGAAGGTTAATATTTAATTCTTCTATTGCAGTATCTATGCAATCAGCCCATTTTTTGAAATTCAAATCCGCTTTGAACTGCAAGCTTTCAGTGGTTTCTTGCACTCGGCAATTGATGGGGCGCTTTCAAGTATTGAGTAAATACAAAAGTTTTATCCGCTGCGTAGATGCAAACCGTCATAGGATGAACTGCATCATTGATGACACTGGATGAATGGAAGATTTTAACAACAAAGGTTGAGGCATTGGAACATATAAGGGAATGGAGTTTGTCACAGTAATTCACGCATCTGGAGGTTTTAAAAAGTAACTGAAAAGACAGCACGTCAGACATTCTTTATTTTACGCTTGATAAAGATAATACTGCAGTCCCAGCTAGCTATAAAATTTGTCAAGTTTATGGAGAAGATGTAGTTATGAACAGTGCAGTAGCTTTTGGTTTTAAGAATCATGCAAGGGAGGCAGTTTGAAAACAACTTAGTCACGTTTTGAAAGTACATCAATGATGTTTGATGAAATTCAGTGAAAGCCCAAAACATAAACTGCGTCCAGTAGTCTACAAGCAAATGGAATCATATAGAAAAGCAGTAAATAATATCAACACGTAGACTATAAACATAACGAAAAACCGTCCAAAGATTGATGCATATACCTAAAGTGATCGCGACATGTTATTAATGAAATTTCATTTCAGCTTTCTGCGAATTACCGAGAGACGAGTTGGTATCTATATATCTTACTTTACAGAAGTAAACTATTTCTAGAATGTATTATAACAGAAATGAGAAATAATACTGTATTGTAACATTAAGCATTGAAGAAGTGTGTGATGAGTTGTAGAACTGAGTATGAACTTCAAAAGAATTGCATCTCAAAAAAGTTATAGTAAGTGTATGATGGGAAGCTGAAAGCATAATTTATTTTTCGAATAATCTACTTTGTGTTGTACCTAGACTATAAATAAAGACCATATAGGTAACTGTTGACCAAACTGAGGGAAGATTACGAGATTTGGTCTCTCAATCCCAAAGGCGTTCAAGTTGACGATGCCAGACTTTATGCTATTTTATTTGAACATTGCTTGGCAAGTTGTTACTCTCCTACAGGCATAAATAGAAGTCCTGACTCACCTGAGAGTTCTCTTAACCTTTCTCCTGCATATTACCATCTCATTTGATAATTACGGAACATTTTTGTTCTTTAAATTTTCGGTGATCTGGAAACAGCAATGCAAGACTGTTTTTAGTCTGAAACAGAGAAGACTTACTTTTATGGAATAAACCGCTAGCAACTAGTAATTTATCCCATAACTACAAAATATTACACATAATGAAGGCAATTATATGATATCGTAGGAATACTGCGCAAAAAAAAGGGGGGACAGTTCTATATCTCCCGTTCTACTGGCCCGATTGACGAAATTTAAATTGCGGTTTTCATATCACGAAAGCGCGACTTAGGATATATATATTAGATTTATATATAGCATTGTTCTAATATAGGTATTTTGACACAAAATCGGACTTTTTCTGAAATAACATATAAAATTCTTTCCATATTTCGATTCTAGGGCCCAAATTATGGCTAGATATTAAATTTTGTAATTTTGGGTGAGAAATTTAAAAATTTATCTTATCGCGTTTTTCTCAGTTTGCGCCAAGAATAATTCGCTTGGCGAACTTCTTAATTTATAGCAACCCATTTTTCTTTCCTTTTTTTCATTGTATACGAGCGGGAAAAAAGTCGTCATTCATACATTCAAATAATTTTAACAAAGTGCGTAAACCACATTTCGAGTTATTATCGCTTATAACAAATATGCCAAATTTCAAAACACGCCATTATGTAAATTCATGTATAATCTTAAGAAATTTTGAATAACAAAACCCTAATTTTTGCAGGTATGCTCAGAAATACATCTACTTTAAGAAGATGATAAAAATTTTATGCTAGAAATAGATCTACTTTAAGAAGATGATAAAATTTTTTTTCGAAAAATTTATAAAAAGTATTTAAAAATACAAATTTTAAAAATAAAAAGTATGTGAATTATATTCGGATTAAGCCCAAATTTCAAATTCTGGAAGAAAGAATCAAGTAAGTTTAATAAAAAAGATATATTAATAAGTATATATCAAATTCAATTAACACTGAGTAGCTAAAATTTTGAGAGCTAATATTTTGAAAACTACTCGTGAGATTTTTACAAAATTGGCAGACTGGCATAATTTAAGTCGTAGAATCGAAATATGGAAAAACAATTGGTATGTTATTTTAGAAAAATAGAAAAAGAGCCATTTTGTGTCAAAATACCTATGTTAGAATAATGCTATATATAAATCTAATATATATCCTAAGTCGCGCTTTCGAGACGTTAAAAACGCCAGTTGAATTTCTTCAATCAGCCCAATAGAACGGGAGATATAGAACTGTCCTTTTTTTAAGTATACTTCATTGTTTACTTCTGAACTTTTATTTCTGTACTAAGAACGAGTATGGCTTTTGTACCACCTAATATAATTTCGTTGTATGGTAATTAGCTCCCTTCCGAATATTTCACAAAGACCATAACTTTGAAAAATGGGAGAATCTCTTTTATTTTATGTCTTGGCAAATTCGAGATTTATAGTTATTAGATTAGGGAAGAAAATTCAAGCGTAAGCGAAAAGACAATCAAGATTTAATAACCTAAGATAACTACAATTATATGTGATTACGATAACACAGTATTAGAAGTGTAGTAAGAGGGATACTTAGGTTACCTAAAAAAAGAAAGGGAAAGCAAAACTGGAATATATGACATTAAATTTTATGTGATATTGAGCAACAAAAATAACTAGTGAGCGAAAGCATGTGGTATTAAAATCTTTCGAAGTACTGAATTATTTCTTTTCCTTAAGTTATATTTCTGGTTATATCTTCAGTGATTGGAGAGCTATATGTTATTGCACTTTCTTCGTATATATAATGACATTTCAAAGACGCGCTGAAAACCACGTCGTTGCCACCTCATCGAACTATTCATTCTAGATGCAATACGTGAGACTCCTGAATACCACGATATCGATAGCAAAATAATAAGACATCTCACAGCACTTTTCTCCATAATCATCCTACATACATATTCCTTACCACGTAGTGTAGAAAGCATTCATTTTCTACTCATTTTGTTTTTGAATGGCTAGGTTGCCCTTTTGTTTTTCAGGATACATGTTTATATTAGAATAGTTTATATGAAGGATCCCCAAACTGTGGTACATATACTACGAATGGTACATTACATTTAATTTGGTAGTAGAAATTTTACACACAACATTTAAATTATTATTAAGCTTCGTACACACAATGGTAACAGGTTTAAGATGAGCTTCGTTGCTAAGCAGCCAGTTCTTGCTACGTCACAAAAACGTTTTTAAGGTTTTTGCCTAAAAGTTCTATCTTTTTAAGTTTATGCCAAGTTAGTAAAAGAACCACCAATCACTACGAAGCAAACATCGGTTGATGGTTTCGCTGAGTCAGGTACATATTTACCATGCGCAGGTTTCCCTTCTCTGACCGAATATGGCTTTAACCTTTCTAAACAGGTGTGAATGAACTTAATAACTTTTATGCCTTAAACTACAAACCTTTATGACGAAAAAACCGTCATCTGAAAGAAACCTTAGATTCTGCTTCTGCTGTACTAGACAGCTTATTTTCGAAATTACGTGGAATATGTTCTGCTCAAAATCCATACGGCGTATTTGCGATACGCATATAATCGACACGGACACAGGATCACCAGCAGCATGCAATCCATACGATAAAACAGAAATTTCCATAATAATGTAATAATGAGTAAAGGAATTAACTTCTGCATTTGTAACTTGCACAGGCATATGATCGGCTCTGCATAGGGTCAGCGCGAACATAGAACTATCACAAGCATACCATAGATCAGGCATAAAATCAACACTTCATAAAAACGGTACTTGCATAGGATCAACTCCGACATGGCGTAACATTTACACCAGTACAAGACAGATAGCGGCATACTATCAGCTTTGACATAGCATAGGTAAGAATTAAAACTATCAACGATGCACAGCCAAAAGGAAAATAATTTGACGAAATTGTTCTTTTTAGGGTATGTACCAAGATCGACACTGTATGAGACTGAAAACGGTTGGAGTTACTGTGTCTATCGTGTGACAACATGGAGGCTGTCAATGTTATGCCATAGCCTTGTTCTAGATTTCGTGCATGAAAATTTAAAGATTCATTGAAGCTTATAGAGGAATGCTGTATATGTTCTATTGAAAACAAAAATTAAACGCACTTGTTAATTAAATTTTCACTTCTAAGGTTTCTCTTTTACTTTCTATTTATGTTATTCTAATTTCTTTACATGCGTTATTGCTCAAAGGCAGATTTTAAGTGATAGCTGAAGTAACCTTTACTGGCAAATGTTATTTTGATCGTTAATTCTCATAATTGTAATATTCCGTTAAAGGTTTTCTTCCATGTCCAAAGAAAATTCTTTCAAAATTTGTAAGATTTTAGAAAATATTTTTAATTGTATGGTTAGAATTGGAAGCTATTGGTTTTTACAGTACTACGTTTTAAAGTGAAGGCCTACTTTTGCCCCTTAGTCTGCCGTTATTAAAATGTTAACTCTCATTAATACCACTCTTTAATTTTATAAGATTCCGCAAAAATTCATCGTGCATCATTGGCGAAATATGTGCATGACTTTTGAAGAACAGAGACTGCATCATTTGTCTCGCAAAACATTTTCGTCTGCTCCTTAAAAACCAGTGTTAAATAAAGGCCTGACATTTATTAAGCTCGAATAATTGCGCACCTGTCTCATTCGTATATTACTTAACTTCAGGTAATTTTTCTCTTCTTAGTTTCAGCATATTATTTAGAAATATTTATTTTCGGGTAGCAACGAACAAGATATGAGTAGATACAGACGTGCCGCATTTAAAGTAAAAACGAAAAAACAGTAAAATAGTAATTGCAACTACCTTCTTTGAAACGCAGAATGCTGTAATTTTAGTACATGTATCATTATGTATGTTTTAATTCGGTAACTTCTTCCTCTAAAACGTCGCCTCAGAAATGGTATATACTCTATCAATTTTGTCTTTTGGTTTTTAAAGGATAAAACAGTGAAAAAAACACGCGAGTAAATATTGCTATCATGTTATCAGATATTCTCCCGCCTTCTTCGCATGAATTCGTGGTGTAGTAGTCAGCACACTCAGCGCGTATTTGTGCGAAGGTCCGTGTGCGAAGTCCCGGCGAGGGCATTGCTCATTTTTCATGTACTCCAGCTTAAAAAAAGTCTTAATGTCTCTACAACGTATTTAATTTTCAGTGTTAAAAATTTTGTACCAGAGATTTTACTTTTAGGTTTTGTAACTTCTAAAATTACGAAATAATATTTTTTTTAAATAATCTGCAGGCTTTCAGATTTTATATAACGCCCAAAGAGGCATTTTCTAACGTTTTGTGTTTTTATTTATTAAATATCATGTTCTTCGCATTTAAAACACAAAATTCAATTCAACAACCATATAGCAAAATAATTTAAAAAGAACAAATCTTTAGAATTTCCGATACACAGTCACGCGCAATGGATTTCCCCCCCCGTGTAGTGTTGCCATAGCTCGCTTGAAATGATTGAGTTTCTTAATCAAAACTCATAAATGCTTTATAAAATTATGAAATAGATAATAAAACAAATTCCAAATTCTAAATCTGGGCTTCCAGAAGCCAATATTTGGGTGGAGAAGTACGTTATTCAAAATTGGGTGGCTCTAGATACCATTGTTTTATCGCAATGCGAGAAACATACATACATTTACGTAGATTCTTCATTATTGTTTAATTTCTTTAAATATAATATAGGATGATAATATTTGGTGGCAACAATTTGAACATTGATTCGGATTTCTAAGTTTACGACGCCAAAAAGAAATTAATTGCCCTTCTGAGCTAACGCACCTTGGGCTAGCAATGCCTCTTTACGTTTCGAGAGCTATTGTTGAAATATTACACAAAATCTAAGCTTTTGATCATTGCTATGCATCGCAAAGCGAATTCAAAACGTATTGCATTGTACTTTCCCCAATCGTGAAGAAAGTAGGAGCCTACTCTCCTTAAAAAATTCTCCCAGAACCGATACATCCTTTCTGCATCTCAGCACAGCCGTGAGGACAACAGGCCTGCAATTATGTTTAAACTGTTTTTACGCTTCCTCTCGAGGAGGGAATCTAATACCTGGGAATTCACAACCATGGTTCGAGACTGCTAGACAAGCGACATAATTTGAACAAATGTTGAAGAGTTACATGGGCATACAAAAGCCACTAAAGGAAATAACTGAAATCCTGCGTTGCTACAAGAGACTAGTGTACCATAAGCTTAAAACTTGTGTCACATAAGTTAAGGGATTATTTACATCAGTTTCATGGAAACACCAGATTGACCTGAATGTATAAGGTTTCTGGAGTTTCTGTCGTCTGCAACTTAATACACTCCAAACTTACATTATAAAATCCTCCCCGAAGGTAATCGCTTGCATGGGCAAAGTGCATCATTGTGATGTTTTGGGATTAAAGGGTCCAGTCTAATCCTAAGCGGATAATCAGCACATGTTTCAATATAATAAACAACCTAACTTAAATTTTGATGTAACATGAAGTTATAAATTAATACACTGCACATGAATATTAAGGAGGTTTCATTGATAGTAAAGAAAACTTAAGTGAAAAAAAAAACCTTCACGTACAACCCGTCACAGTTAAAAGATATTCTGATATGAAATATTTTATCACTATAAAAAAGAAAAGGAATTTGTTAAAATAATGAACATGTAGAGCGATTTTATTTTTATACCGGAGTAAAAAATTTCAGATTTTCTATATACAAAAGTCAAAATGTGGCCTCTATTTTATTTACCCTTTCTTTCCTGGTACATTTCGAAAGCTAAGAAATGAATGAATGGTTTCTCTTTCTTACATCCTAGAACTGGAAAACGAAATGTTTAACATTTACGCCAATTAAAAAGAACTAAAAACGAAATTACTAGAATTTGACATTACGCCTTGCCTATCAACCCATAAAATGTCAACAGAAACTAGTTTAAATTACTTTCGAACATTGGTGTTGTTCTCAGACTTTCCAAACCTGGCTTTGGTAACGTAAGACGTTGCATTTTATACAATGTTTTGATTGGTTCGCGTGAAGGAATCACTCATTTCACATGATTCCTTTCGAAGCTTGTCGTTTTGACGCATTTCGTTTTCTATTCGAGGTAGAAGTGCTTTAAATGTTTCCATAGTATGGAAACAAAACTTAATTTCTGTTAAACCGTCGATGTCGAATAAAATTTTAACTTATAAATATTATAAGAATAGCAAAATGTAGATTAATGTTGTTGCTGAAGAAGGAACTCTAGCCTCTTTCCAGAATTTTAAATGCATAGATGAAAATTTTCTCTGCTACGATAGTCTAAGAAACGTGTGGTACAGGAATATTTACTGATGCTGAAAATAAAATTTCTGTCAATATATCAAGGACAGTCCCGCCGGTTACCCTCGTATTAATAATCCTGGTCTAGAAAACCAGAAACTTTGGAACTGTCTCTAGTTGGACATCTTGGTTTGAAGACAAAAGACTTCAGTATACAAAGGCCAACCACTTATGGTCTGAACTTAAATGAATATAAGGCTACTAACTAACTAAAATTTAAATAAGAGCTAACTTTTAATATTTTACACAGATGACTAATACTAAGACTGACCTTTTAAATTACTACGTCTGTAGTACGCAAACTGCGGAAAGCTACAGTACGTCTTTAACTTTCAAGAGGATTAAAACCTCTGGCCTTAAAGGCGGACAGTAACTCATGGCAACCTCGCGTGAAGCCTCGTAGCAAGAAGGCTCTCTCCTTCTTCTAGTCTGCTCTTGGCAAAAAGCCACAACATAAGTAATACTTAAGCGTTAGCAAGTACAAGTTGCATAAACATAATCACGCGTTAATTCGAGCCGGAAGTGGAAAATAAGAGATGGTAGTAAAGTTTTAAAATAAAATAAACGTTAGTTAAACTTAAGATCATTACAACTGTACTAACATTCTTATGAAAACTCCGTGTCTGCATTAGGCAGCATTGGTTATGAAAAAAAAAACGCTGTGCCTACTTCCAGGTCTTTTTAAAGAAAATTTCTAGTATCCAGTGGGAAAATATGCTACTTTAATCACTTTCACCTGATGAAATGAAAAACTATTAAAAATGACTTATTTTTTTTAGATCGAATTTTGTAGTTAATATTTCTACAAATAAAAGTCTATAGGGAATCAAACTTTACGCTTTCTTCAGGTTAAAGATTATTTTTTGGAAATAAAGCTCAGAATCTACGTTTGAGTGTGACATTTATTCTTAGTTTCTTTAGTACGGTTGAGAGTGATCTCCAGTTACCCACATATTATTGGTTTGGTTTTGTTTGGTTTATTTTATTACAGCAAATCACACAAGAACCCTCTGCCTAAAGTGAGGGATACCTTCTTTCAGGACGTATTAGGAGAAATTAGCTCTGTTACGCATAGAAAAACTAGGAAGGCGCTCATGCAGCCATCCGTTATCCTAGAATCGAGCCCGGGTCGAGATAATAGTGTTCAGCGACTTTACCACTCGACCGCTGATAGGCCTATATATTCTTAGGACTCTCTGGCTGGTGGGCGTATAGACTTTCTTTGCCTTCAAAATTCGTCTGCTTAAAATATTTTTGTACAAAAAATTTTTTTCCTTCCAGCGCCTATATAAAAGTTCCAATTTTGTTATTTTTATTAAAATATGTCAGCAAACTAAAATCAGCTTAGTTTTCAAATATCATAATCTAAAAAATTCTGTACACTTCTTGAATAACAGCAATAGTCAAGGACTGAGAGGTATACTGTAATGAAATATGTTTGAAACGTTCTGTATTATGCCATATAGTCTACATATAAACTATCTAATATTTTAACGAAATTCTGCTTTACATCTTCGGGATCGCGAAACGGAACATACAAAGAATGGAACACAATCTGTACAAAAATAATTTTACATTTAATTATTAGCTTACTTAGTCTCTAGCATTATCCCCTAGTGACTGTAAAAACAAACAGAGTACTCTAGTTTGTTTAATTAAGACAGAAGTCCTCTTAATTTACTCTCACATTTATTTTCCAAATAATGAACTACTTGTGTTGAATAACTTTCTGTTTCCTAATGATCTAGAAGCCTCATTATTATTTCTTAGTTTGTAACAATCCCCAAATGGGATACAAAAACATTGGTTTAAAATGTTCTTTTATAATTAAGTATACCGTCAAAAAAATCTATTTAAATGTCCACAACTAGGCCGTATTGAAATTATTGCAACTATTTATTACCAAGCATATGATGTGTAAAGCTGACTTCAGAAATAATATTCTAATTTTTGAATGGTAAAAAAGGCAGCCAGAATCAAAGAAAATATTCTTTAAAGCTAGTGAATGTTGGGAATTTGGCAAGCCGTGCAATTGTTTCCCATGAATATTTAGTTGTTACAGATTACTAATGGTTCTTTATAAATGTAAACACGTGCATCTTTATAAATATAACATGCTACATCTGATGTTAATGAATGCTCTACTTTTGTGTAGATATCTTTCGTACTATTAATAAATTATAATTAAGTTTCACGTGAGAAAATATTACGATTTTTGCATACGTGTAAATAATATTAGCGAATTTATATGTATATTATTATAATACCTCTTGTACAAAGTATTATGAAAGATCTCAAGAACGCAAAGTTTTGCAAAAAAATTAGGTTACAGGGGCAAGTCTATTTTTATACATTAGAAGTAAATTAAGTAAACTACGTAACTGAAGTAATCCAAGCCGTGGTGAGATAGCGCCAAGCTGGAGATGGTTTTGGCGACTAATTTTTGTCCCCAAATTTGAAAAGCAATCACCAAACTTGGCGACCACTGGGCGGAGACAGCATCCGTTCTTATTTTACTTCAGAGTTTATTTCACAGTATTGAGAGATTACTACGCATTGAGACATTTTATATTTTCTTGTAATTAACATTCACAGCAGTTTGAAACGGTAACTACTGATTGTGCGATTACTTCTGTGAAAAATTCCAGAACTGTTAAGTGTTTCTTTGGGTAAAATAAATTTTCTGAAACTATCATCGATTCTGTTTGCATTCAATCCATTACAAGTTCGTACGCACGTAACAATACCATTTTCTTCTCAATAGAAAATACATACTTATGTTTAAAAACAGGAGTCAAGTATATTTTCAGTAAAAATATTTTTTGTCAATGGCTGGTGGAAATATTTTAATATGAAGTAAACATAAATGTAGTAAAATATAAGCATGTATACCGATATATGTATTTGTTCCAACTAAGAAAAACAATGTTAATGATGTACATTTGTATACTATGGTCATTTTTACCTGTATAGTTCTACTGTCTATCTTTTGTGTGAAATCTGGAGAATGTTGACTTCACAGAAGAAGGGTTAAAACTACTCTTTATTATACTCTTTAAATTATTTACAATGCGTGAACTCGACGCTAACATACTACGCCTCTACTTGGGCGGTAACTGAAAGAATAGAAAAAAAATTGAAGATATTAACAAGTAGTAGAATTAAACTACAGGGCTCATGCCATCCTGTACCTTACAACCCGTAGATGAGTTTAGTGGCAGCGAGATAATAGCTGTCAAGCCATGTTTAACCAGCAATAAATGCTAAGCCAAAGCTTGCGTTACAAACACGCACAGAGTTTTCCCAGACTCTCTAACTTTCCTTTCTAGAACTCGATATTTAAACTTTTTCTCCCACAGGTTGAATTTGATTCCTCACGTGCGCTACGAAACTTAAATATTCTGGTACTGACAATTAGAGGAATGAAGGCTTATAGGAAAGAACTTCAAATTAAATTTAACTGGTTATTTAAAATAAATATAGATACCTACACACCACTATCATATATAAATAATATATATTAAAATGATAAATGGTCCACAAAAATTTCGTGCTTGATTATTGGGAAAAAAATGAACAAGATAGAAATCCGAAAATAAAGCTTCATTAAAAAAATGATGTATTACTTCTTTGACTGAACAATTCGGCTGCGAAAACTGTTTTTGTACAAAATATTGTTTTTCTTCAAATGCAAACTATCGTCTAGTCAGCACGTATTTAACGTATTAAGTATTTTTGTATTTTTAAAGCTATTTCAGTTGAGTCTTCAGTTCCGTTTGTGCTGTTTCAATACCACAATCAAGTCCTTTTTCTACTCCGTGAGGAAATACATAGCGTACTTTTGAAGACCATCTGACTCATATTCTATGGATTTATGTTGCAGATATATACATAGACCGATCTCTTTAGTCTATTTCTTCTCTTTGTGAAATGTCATCATCACAGAGCGAACGACAAGAATTGATTGATATTATGATCCATAATCACAAATGGATTCCTGTCGGTCCTATGAACATTTTCAACCATGAAATAATCCTGACCAATCATAAATCCTGCTTTCAATGACAGTAGCTCAGCAAGCATTAATTATTACTCAAATCACATATCATTATTGTTGCTCGCGTAGGGTTTCGAAATGAACTAAATGCACACAGAACTGATGATAGTTTGATAAAATTTATTTTCTCAAAGAAACACTTTACACTTCTGGAACTTTCCACAAAATTACTCGCAGAGCTATTCTCAGTATCACACATCAGTAGCTGCTACTTAAAACTAACAATAATGGTAAACACAACACAATGCAAAGAGCATCCAAAGAGCGAAGTTCGCACGGTCTCTCAGTACTCCAAAGTCAGCTCTTAACTAAAAACTGAAAACTGTTTCTCTCTCTTGTACTACATTGTTTTCCCCCGATCACCGAGAAATATCTAGTATCTTCCATTTCCCGAAATTACTAGTAGGCATATACGGTTAAAGTTATATATAAAGTTATATAAAGTTATATATAAGGGCCGAATTCGATTACAGTTACATAGAGGGGTCAATTACAGTTACTAATTACAATTATACAGGCACCGGACCAAAATGTTGCCAAATAGTCGCCAAGTGTTGAGACTTTCGGGTAATCCTCGCAAAATGTTTTCAACAAAATAAGTGGCCAAAACCATTGCCCGCTTCTCCAGTCACTTCGTAGTACATTACACTAGAGGTACTTTAATTTTACATATAATTTCACTAAAATGAATTACGTGTTCACAAAATTCGTAACATTAATTTAATGCATCTATTACGGAACTCTTAGCGAACTGAGTTATTGATACTATTAACACCAAATGATACATTTTTATCATTATATTTTTATCATTTTTATCATTTCCTTCGCTTCATATGAGGCAATTCGAAATTTAAATCCCATAATAGTTATTCTAAAATGGTTTGCATAATCATGAAAACAGATCTTTGGAATATCTCTCATATCATACCTCAAACAAAAGCCAATAATATTTAGGAAGATTAGTGACATGCCTTAGGAAGACTAATGACAATTTAATTGGTTGGTTTTAATTATGGTGTAGAGACGTTACGTTATTTCGAATCAGGACACATGAAAAATGAACAATGCCCTCGCCGGGACTCGAACCTCGGACCTCTCGAATACGCGCCGAGTGGGCTGACCATTACACCACCAAGGCATGCTAAGAAGGCGGGAGAAACTTCTAAAAGTTTACTAAAAAAATTACAGTTTCTGTCTGAAGTGAGATGCAAAATTTATTTAACTCTGTTGAAGACAAATGGCGTGCAATTATTTTTTGCTTTAGCTGTTAAATTAATTAAAAAGACAATTTATATACGAGAACAAGGCCTAAGGAAAAAAAGAAGAAATTAGGTATGGTGCTGGAAAGATTTGAATAAGAGGATTCTAAGTTTATTCAAATTTCAAACTGTACTCTTAAAAAACTGGATTAACAAGTTAATTTTACAAATATTGATTACAAATATTTTAGAAGAGATATTACGATTTATTTATTTATTAAAATTCGTTTGAATGTGTTTTATAAAACAAGAGCATTAAAAAAATATTATTTACAAAAATCCTATAACCTTCAAGTACGTTCATCAAATAAATGATAATAGGTTTAATCATATGTAGACAGGAAAAAAGACAGAAATAAAATATAAAAATAGTAAAGCACTGGAAACGTCTTAATAATCACTTTAAGTCTTTATATTCTTTATTCTGCGTTTTTTCAGTTTGCATTTTTTGTGATAAATACCTTTTTTCCTCAAATTCTAATTCAATAATTGCAAAATCAGCCTTTAAATTCTGACAAACATAATATTAAGATTTTGGTGCGAAAACATTGAAAGTTCAAGAAGAAGAAATATATTTTAACTGCTGATTTTCTTCAAAAATTGAAATTTAAACAACAGTTACCATCAAATTTCTTATTCTTCTTAAAATCAGATTGTTTGGCAACAACATTTGATAATATTTATAAAAGGTAAATGAAAGATTATCATTAGAAAATCATTCAAAAAGCACCGAGTCCCTTTAAATGCATGCAGATAAGACATTTCTGGACATTCATTTCAGAGCAAATATAAAGTCTATAAAATCATTCATTAGAACTGGTTTCTTTGTTTGATGAACACGTTGCAGTTAAAGAGAGTTTTATTGGTTTCGTTTGAATACTTAAAAGAGTGCTTTTAAAAAGTCATTTATAATTCTTAAAATATAAAAAGGATAAATGAGCTTAGAACAACAAATGAACAACGACAAGATTAATGGAACAACCAGTCCAGCATTGTCGAGGAATTACAAAGCACTTACATCAGAAAATTAATTTTTTGACTATAATTGGGTACTGGGTAACTTAAAATTTAAAGCCGTCTTTAGGGAGCTTTAGATACGATAATTCTTTGCATGTACTTTAATTTATTTCTGATCTTTAACACTGTCGGAGTTGTGTAATAACTAGAGGACTGAACTTTTTCGAATAGCTCAAACTTTAGCAGTTACCAAGAAAGTTTATATTTCTCCCTGAAAAGTGCACAGTTATGTAAACAATTACATTTGCTTTGTGTTTAATTTATCACCAGTATTCCCAAGTTACAGAAATTCTTCGAAATTTGTTATATTGCAAATCTTTCGTATTCTACAACTATTTTTCACATAAAAACTTAAAAAGAACTAAAGGATGTTTATTTATTATTTACTGACTTACATTTATATTTTACTCCATATTTTTAACAGCGATGTTTTGAAACTGTGAAATTTTGTAACCTTTTTATTTTCTCCTGTGTTGTATTTCTCCCACGATGGGTTGTACGACGACGGTTTCTCTTGAATTGTTTTCTCTGTAACGACCCCGTTCGATATGATCCTGTCGATAGACACTCACTGATAAACGTTTAAATAAAAAAAATCTTCATGTATCCTTCTACAGTCCTAAGAAGAAAAAGAAAAAGAATAATACAAAAAAAAATTAACTTACTACTTAGACCATAACACTAATTATGACCTAATTAAAAAGTCTTAATATTATAATAATTAAAATTAAGAATTTATGAGATTTGTTTGTATAAATAAATAACACAACGAATCTCATATGCACTGGAAAAGTATCATTCAAAGCTGGAGCAATGAAATCCTTCCTCAATTTTAATGTATGGGATATAGAGAGAAAAATTATCTTTATTGTTGAAAATACAAAGATTGTATATAATAAATACACTGTATGTGATTAAATTATACACTTTTTAAATCTTAGTCTGAAACTATCAAGCGGCGGTACATCAAAAGGATAAACAGTTGCTTTAAGGAAATGTTTCATTAATAGTCTAGTTAAAAAATTAATTAATGGTCTACACGATCTTTGCAACAGCGGAAAGAAACAAGATAAGGGCGGATTTCCTCCGAAGCTAATAAATTAGTTGAAAGAATTTTTAAAGATGATAAAATTTCTGATTAATATAGCAAAAAGATCTAAGAACTCAGGGAGATTAAAAAAATTAGCAAAGAATCTGTGATTAAACAGCCATTTAAAACCTTTTATACGCGAACTCTTTTTGTCTGACGGTATGAATAAAGGATAAGTACTTTGACTTATAATGAAATTATTAATTTGATAAGTATCTATAAAATGTATGTTTAATCAACACACATACACATACATATGCAAGATCAAATTATTTCCTGTAATTAAGCACAGAAATCAGATGGATTCAAAAAAGAAATTAAGAAATTCGAATAAATAAAATATTCTGCTATGAGGGTAAATCAGACTATTGTTACAAATTTTGTACATAGATAGATGATTTTAGTGCAATCATACGTGAAATTGTTGCGCAATGTAACAAGAAAAATCTCAAGAGATAGCTATGCCAGAAAAGTAAGAATACAGGGAATAGTCTGTTTAATATTATGTAAATGGCTATCTCGGTAATTTGGCGAGATATCGCCAAGCTGGTAACAATTTTGGCGACTGTCTTTTATTCTCGTATTTGGCGAGAAATCCCCAAAGTCGCCAAATTTAGCAAACATTTGGTGACATTTTGTTCTGGTCTCTGTATTTTTCTAATTGAATAACACTATATTAGCTGTAGCCGTTATTAGCCGTTATTTGACCCTCACGTTAACTTCCAGTAATTCCGGGAAGCAGAAAATACTAGAAATATTTCGGCGGCTGGAGGAAAACTATATAAGGCCGGTGAGAGCATCGGCGGTCAGTTGTTAGCTTAACGTGAGTTCCCTCTATTATCTCCCGTTTAGCTGCGCTTTTTAGCTGTGCTGTCGATTGCGTTGTGTTTGACTTCCATAGTGGTTTAAAGTCTAACTACTGATTATACTCTCTGATAGTATGAAGAGTTGTAAGACAATTTTTGTGAAAAGTTTCAGATCTCTAAAGTTTTAGTTTTGATATAATAAATTTTATCAACCTGTCATCGGAGCTGCGTGCATTCATTCTATTACGAACCCGTACGCGCACAACAAGATAAAATAGCAATGTGCAAAATAATGTTAACAAATTTGTAAATTGTAATTTCATACTCATATTTTTATTTAAAACAGCATATAACAGTATATTGGTTTCCTCGTTTTGTGTAAAATATCTCAATTTTATTTTGATCTTATTCGTTTTTCGTGGTCTGGAACTGAAAATTAAAATGCGACAATATTTTGATTTATTAGTAAATCGTATAAATTTATTATATATATATATATATATATATATATGTAAAATGTAAAATCTAGCTTTCAGATAATAAATTAATAAGCCCTTTAACTTCTGTCTTTATTCTAATAATAACACAAGAATAAATTTTCTAACTGAACGAAAAAGATCCGTCATCTAATATCTGTATTGCGCACTTATCGATGAAGTCTGAACTCAACACCTGCACATTAAACTACCATGTGATCTTAAGTGGAATGTGGTATAAAAGCTTAATTGCATTGCAACTCTCTTTCTCTATTCTGTGAGCTTTTCTGCTTCCAGACGTTTGTTTCGCGTTCCCGCTATCCATGCATTGTTTATTTTTCTAATTTTCGTCATTTAAGAATGTGTAATCTATACAAAATTGCGGGGTACATAGCGCACCCACAGTGATAATGTGCATTATGCAGAAAATAAAACTATGTGTTTAATTTGCCGTTATGTGTGTTCTTTGAGTATCATCTTGCTAACTACACCGTCTCTAACTATGCAGTCCTCTCCAACGCCAGTCGTTTGCACCTCTCGCCAAGTCATCTTATTACAATAATAACGCAGTTTTACTACACACACAAAATCATCTTGCCATATCAAAATGGCAAGACGAATGGAACAACAGTGAAACGGGTAAAAGAACACATCAACACTTTGCCAAGGTAGACCCATGTCGACTAATTGCAAACCCACAATTAGTGCGTTTTGTTTCAGACCACAGAACTTTCCCCGAATATTTCCAAATGTCAGTATTTCAAACACAAGTACCTGTATTTGCCTCTAGCTGGGAACGCCTGAACATTACGTTACTAACTGCCCATTCGCTACAGATTTTCATATTAAAATGCCAGCAACAAATATTCAAGCTTTTAGTAAATTCTTAGTAAAACAAAAATACACAGTGCAAAAATCACACTAACAGTGGACATACTAACAAAATAGGGCACAGATTTATGTCACCTAATATAATCACATGTAAGAAGTTATAATAAAGATGTAATAGTATAATAAATAAAGGCGTAAAGTAAAAAATGCAATCTATAATACACTGTTCGACATTGAAAATGCAGCACCAAGAAGGAGTGGTCAGAAAGTGATGAAATTTGGAAAAAAGACAGATACAGCAAGCAGCAATAAGTGATCTTTATTTCAGAAGGATAGTCAGAATACAGAACGAGAACGGCGTCGGTTCAGTATGGTGTAGGACCACCGAGGACAGCGATCACGAAGAAACACGTCTAGGCATAGAGTCAATAGGACTGCGTATGGTATCCTGAAGGATGGCTCTCTATTCCCTTTCAACCATTTGCCACAGTTCGTCTTCTGAACGAGGCAAGGGTGGAGTCTGCAAACGGCGTCCAATCACATCCCACATATGTTCGATTGGTTACAGGTCAGGAGAGTACGGTGGCCAGGGAAGCATCTGTATATCTTGCAGAGCATGTTGGCAGATGCGAGCATGGGCGTTATCCTGCTGAAAAATTGCATTAGGCAGCCCCTGAAGGTAGGGAATTGCCACCGCCTGCAGTACATTATCCAAGTATCGTTGGGCGTTCATAATGCCCTGAATACGAACTAGGGTGACCTGGAATCAAAGGCAATAGCGACCCAAAACATTATGCCGCGCGGTGGGACGTTCCACAGACACTGCTGAATTAGATCTGTCTGCACGTCGAAGCCACACAAGTATGCGGCGACTGTCACTGGATAAACAGAAGCGTGACTCATCCGAGAACACGACGTTTGGCCATTCTGTCATCCACATCGATCTAGTCCGGCACCATTCTAAACGTTGACGTCTATGCTGTGGGGTCAATGGCAGTCTTCTTAACGGACGCCGTGAGTGCAGGCCGCAGTAAACAAATCGACAGGAAATGGTTCTGGTCGACACGGGAACATCCAGGGTATCTTGCACATGCTGCAGAATCGCGGTACAAGTGACTTGCGGGACCGCCACAGCTTGTCGGCGGATGCGTCGATCCACGCGTGCTGACGTTACTCTGGCTGCACCTGCACCCCTCCTTCTTCCCACATTACCTCGTTCCAACCATGTTCGCCACAGCCGATGCACCGTGCTCGCATCCATGTGGGTATCAGCTGCGATTTGACGTAAGGAACAATCTGCCCTTCTCAGTCCGATCACCATACCCCTCGTAAAATCGTCTATCTGCTGGAAGTGCCTTCGTTCACGGCGGCCTGGCATTCTCTCCTATTACACGCATCCTCCGGAACAAAAACCAACTTTCTTGGATAATTCGTCTGGCAGAAATAACGACATGAATATTGCCCATTCTGCACGTTCTTTCCCTTATATCTTACTTCACGTGCGTCGGAGAGCTGCGCGTTTCACATCATTCGCATAACTCAGTGACGTGCATCTACTCTAAAATTTGCATAAATTTCTGACCTCTCCTTCTTGGCATTGCATTTTCATTGTCGAGCAGTGTACATTAAAACAAATAACATCAGTGTTCATAATTTGAAAAAGCGATTAATTTCTAGCAAAAAGTATCAAACAAATAATGTACATGCATTCAAATTACAGAAAAAAATGAATACTGACTTTTCGCGATTATGAAGACATGAGGCGTTGGTAGTTAAATTGTCATAAAGATATTATAAAGTTGAAAATCAAGTTACAAGAAAGCATACTCGTGTTGATTCGGTGTGGTCAAAGAGAGATAGGATTCAGCGACAGACAAAAGGAAAAGACGAAAACCTTTGAAAAGAAAAACCAATATTTTGGAGGACATTAGCACAATATATAAGGTATAAGATGAGGAATAAAATAGTAATCTTGAAACTGAGAAACTCACGAAAGAACTGCAGCAAAATGAAAGGAATTAGACAACATTCTAGTTGAAATGGTGCAAATAACAAAAGAGAAACTTCACGGTAAATAAATAATATATCGTCTGCTTAAAAATAAAGCGAAATTACAGAAGAAAGAAATTCATTAGGGAAAATTCTCCATAAAGTTATGTTAATAATTTGAATGCAATTATTGTATAGACTTTGTTTGTAAATCAGCCACAATATATGGCCATTGAAGAATTATGAATAAATACTAGTCAAGGCCAGACATCGACAGAACTGATTAACCGTAATGGTAGAGCGATGGTGCCCACTTCTTCCGTTACTACAACTACTACTACACACACGCAGTGTGTGTGTGTGCGTGCGTGTGCGTGTGCGTGTGTGTGTGCGTGTGCGTGTGTGTGCGCGTGCGTGCGTGCGTGCGTGATCTATCTCTCTCTCTATATATATAGAAAGAGAGAGAGAGACATAGACATAAATACACAATCTAACCTTAGACTTGCATCAATTATTTAGTTTTCATAACTGGCATTTAAGATATTTAGAATACATCATAAACGTTCTGGAATAAATTATCACGTTCATTCATTACTTTGGATATGTCTTTATCATGTTACAGTTCTTTATCATGTTACAGTTAAGTCAGGTTTTTTTACATTTCTCAGGATTAGTGTGTGTGTGTGTAGGATAAAATTTTACTTTACTTTGTAAGAGTCCTTAAAGTGACATTTTTTTAATCTGACCAATTCCCCTTCGAAATCTAAAAGTGGAAGCATGCATATAATTAGTGTTTCCAAAATACATAATTTCAAAACTAGTGACCATGTTACGATTCTAATGTAGGGCAAATAGCGTGTCTTTATCATGTTACAGTTTAAGTGTAGGTTTATTTACATTTTTCAGGATTAGTGTAATTTAAATGCTTGAAGTTTAAAGCGTCTCGTTAATTTAGTTTATCTTTTATTATGGTTTTGTTACAGTCGACGAATAAAGAACAACTGCTCGAATAAAGAACAACTGCTAATCATCAATTCAAGCATGTTATCTGTCTCAGCGGCAGCACCATTTCGATAAATTTCTGAGCCATTACAAAGTCGTTAAACATGCCTATTTGAAAACGCTTTTTCCAAACTGTATTGGCTGATAATTCTCCAGGTATCTGAAGAATTTAGATCCTTGTCAAACTTAGTCGCACACTTCGCCGATCTAATGTGATTAAAATGAGAAACTTTTACAGCTCTGAATTGACGGTACAGAATAAATTGTCGCAGATTTTACAACTGACCCCATTTTGGATAAGTGCCAAAATTCAGGAATGGTCGGGACTTAGATGCACTTAATGGCCCAGAAAGAGGATCGTCGATGAATAGTTTGTCCGTGTATTCGAGGAAAATGTATTTACTCAAGGAGTGCATACTACATTCGTTTTGAATTATGAATAAGTCATTTCGTTGAGTTTAGAGCTGCGGTACATTACTCTTCGAATTCCCACGACAATTGTTTATGTTACTAAATAATAAATATTCCATATGGCCTCGGTAAGTTTGGGATAATTTAAAAGAAATATTATTAAACAGATTAGAATATTTTACATTTATACAGAATATTATATTATAGTAAGCTAAGCTATCTTTTTTTTTATTTGATGACAATCCATTTGTAATTTTAATAAGCATTTTAATATTCGTCTGCTACCGATTCTCCTAAAATTTGATTTAAGGAAAGAAGTAAGAAAGTGTTGACAGTATAGGTTAGAGCAGATCGTGTCATATGCTTGTAAGAGAAGGCGTCACTTTTTGAATTACACTCACGTTTGTGAAAATTGCAACACCATGAAGGACTTACGCGAGTGAGCTGAAATTTTCAGGAAATGTAAAGTAGCGCATGATATGCAAATGATTAGAATTGCAAATCCGTAGCGCATGCGTATGCTGAGCAGCGCCCTCTGAACGGCTGATGGATCCGAATAAATAGACGGCTGTAGTGAGGCGTGTATGGTTATCGGTGGTTATCTGCTAGTGGTAAACGTTAACTCAATCTGTACTTATGCCTCGTCGACGAAAGAGAGCGAGATTTGAACAACTTACAGAGTTTGAACGAGGGAGAATCATCGGCCTTCGTGAAGCTGGATTGTCGTATCGTGCAGTAGCCTCTCGTGTGCAGCGTAACAGCAGCACAGTGATGCGCGTTTGGAAGCAGTGGACGGACGAGTGTCGGACAACTCGGAAATCCGGGAGTGGACCCCGAAATGTGACGTCAGCTCGCGATGATAGACACCTGGTCCGCATGGCGCGGACGGACCGTACAGCTTCCTCTAGACAATTGGCAGCACTGTGGTCAATAGCTACAGGTGTTTCATTGTGTGCTTCATCAATTCGTAGACGTCTGCTGCAGTGTGGACTGCGCGCACGGACTCCTTTATACAGGATCCCCCTAACGCACGACCATCGCCGCCTGCGGCTACAATGGGCCAATCAGCATAGAGACTGGCGTGCTGATTGGCAGCATGTCGTGTTTTCTGACGAATCCCGCTTTAATTTGTGGTACCATGATGGCCGCATTCGTGTCAGACGCTATGCCGGTGAACGCCACCTTCCGGAGTGCATTATCGAACGCCACAGTGGACGAACACCCGGAGTTATGGTCTGGGGCGCCATAGCATATCATAGACGATCTCAATTGCTACGAATTGTGGGCAATCTGAACAGCAACCGGTATATCCGTGAAGTTCTACAGCCCGAAGCTGTTCCCTTCCTTCAAAGCTTGCCAGGCGCTGTATTTCAACAGGACAATGCCCGCCCTCATACTGCTCGGATTGTTAAATCCTTCTTTGCAGCGCAGCAGGTACAGCTTCTTCCTTGGCCTGCGTGTTCCCCGGATATGTCGCCAATTGAACATGTGTGGGATGTCATTGGTCGGCGTCTTGCTCGTGATCCTCGTCCTGTTGCGTCTGCAGACGAACTTTGGGTACGCGTACAAACGATATGGAATGCTCTTCCTCAGTCAGACATTCAAACTTTGTTTGACTCCATGCCACGTCGTGTAGCAGCACTTATTGCGGCGCGTGGTGGCCACACAAAATACTGATTCTGATCTCTTGTTCTTGTTTGTTTGCTTTGAACATTTAATCATTTATTTGTACCACTACCACTCAACTGTGTATTAAATTGCATTCAATTATGACGATTCCTTCTTGGTGTTGCAATTTTCACAAACGTGAGTGTACTTTCTAGAGAAAAATGACTTGTATTTCTAACTAAAAATGTTTTGTGAAGGACATAATTTGAAGACATGCTATTTATTTACCAGTATCTTACCCCGAAATGAAAAATTCGATTTATTAGATTATGGCAAAACACATTTAGGCTCACTAAACACGGGAGAAAATGCGAAAATTGGGTCAAATTACCAGTGTTCAGCGATCCTATTCGCTCGTCTTTTTTTTTTGGATTAGCAAGTTGAAGAGTCATATAGAATGCAGTCAATAGTGTGAAGTCATATGGTATGCAATCAGTAGTGCAATAGGGTTCAATAGTATGCAGTCAACTTTCGACTAATTCGAATCCTTTTAACCGAGTCTTGTCAAAAATATTTAAGTTGGTTTACCACAGGAAGATGGACAAAGTACTGCCCCTAACCATTAGAATAGCATTAGCAAATTTTACAGTACAAAGAGAAATAGAAAATACAACGGTGATAGCAGATGATATCACAGCATATAGGAATTGGCTTATTTACAGCAGGGCGTAGTTTAATTGTGCATAGACTGGGACACAAATATATTGTTAAATTATCCAATAAAAATCAATTCCTAAATCTAGAAATAAGTACAGTCATTAAACTTTTGTTACAAACAAACAAAAAAGTATAAAAAAAATCTGACAGGTTTCAGATTTTAAATTACTTCTAAAAGGGGCGTTTTTTTTTTTTTTAGCATTTTGTGTGTTACCTTTATTTACTAAATATCATCTTCCCACTTAAACTATAAAATTCAGTTCAAGAGCAATATCGCAAAATAATTTTAAACTCAACATATCTTTAGAATTTCCTATACACAGTCTCACGCGCTGGAGATAAAAATGTTTTTTTTTTTCTGTATAACGTTGCCATTGCTCGCTTTGAAATCCTTGAATTTGTTAATCAAAAATTCGTTAACGTTTTTCAAAATATGAAATCGATAATAGACCAAAATCCAAATTTCAAATTTGGGCTTCCAGAAGCCCTTATTCGCAGCAGAATTACATCATTCAAAATTCGGTGGTTCTAGGTACCGTCGTTTTATCACAATGCGAGAAACATACTTACATTTATGCCCATTCTTCATTATTTAATTTCTTTAAATATAATACAGGGCTGCAATATTTAGTGGCAACAGTTTGAAAAGTGAACCGACATTTAATGTTTCCGTCGCAAAATCGCAAAAGGAAAACAATAAGCCTTCAGGGACAAAGCCCCTTTGGACTAACAAGATGCGCTTTGCATTGTATCTCGATTCTCGCTCATTCGCGGAAATGCAGTGCATAAGCGCATATTTGATCAGCGCATAAGCGTGGATACCATTGCCACTTAGGGCTTTCGTGAGGGAATTTTAGTTACCTTTCTCTTCGGCAGCGGACCTGCTGGACATTAAAGCTCTTTTTATGCGTATTTTTCATTGCGTTCATGTTCTGAACGCTGATTTAATTTACATAACCAAATGAACTTTGAATCCAAAATAAACTGATTAATATTGGCTAATAGTTCTTTTTTGTTAATTATAATCTAGTTTATTCCACTATTGCCATGGTGTTTGTTTGATTGCTGTCTATGAACCGTATTTTCGGGTTAACAACTGACGTCGTCGCTGGTAAACCGAGAGTCCATTTTATTATTTCACTCTTTCATTCAAATGTAAAATTATTCAAAACAGGCTACTATTTTATAAAAAAAAGTATAAACTGTATTAAATAATTATGGCAAAATTACATGATAAGCTCTTAAAAATTAATCGTTTTGTGGGTAAATGATAATAAATGATCAAATATGATACTAGTTATAAAATATTGCCGAATGAAATAAAATGTATTAGAAAAGAGAACATTTCCATATTGCAAAATGAAAAACATTGCAGTTGATATTTTAAATAAATTATCTTGCTTTATGTGTTATAAATAATATTAAGTCCTAAGAATTAAATAAAGTGCAATTTTTATTATATACTAAACAATAACTTCCAAGTGTAACCATTTGTTAAATCATTAAGAATTTATCTATAAACCATTCAGTTTTAACTATTTAATGTTACTAAAATGAACAAATATTTTTACTAGGTTATTTATTTATTAAGTTATATATAACTAGTATAATAATAAGTTTAAAAAAATCGTGATTTGACATTACGCCCAAAGAGGCGTTTTTTTAGCGTTTTGTGGGTTATTTATTAAATATCATGTTCTTTGCACTTAAACCATAAAATTCAGTTCAAAAACAATATCGCACAATAATTTTAAAATGAGAGTATCATTAGAATTTCCGATACGCAGTCTCGCGCGCTGGAGATTAAATATTTTTGTTCCGGACAGTGTTGCTATTGATCGCTTTGAAACCATTCAGTTTGTTAATCAAACGTTCGTGAAAGGTTTAGAAAATATGAAATGTATTATAAAACAAATTCCAAATTGGGGCTTTCAGACGCCCATATTTGGGTGGAAACGTACGTTGTTCAAAATTTGATGGCTCCGTCGTTTTATCACAATCCACATTCTTCATTATTTAATTTCTTTAAATATAATACAGGGCTGCAATATTTTGTGGCAATAGTTTTAAACGTAAACCGATATTATAAGTTTCCAACGCACGAAATTGACCTTCATCCAGTGTTAGATTTCAGACTGGCGTGTCTTCGCATCAACAGTTTGAAAAGTGCATCATTATTTTAATCATAATTATATATATTATAATTTTAGAATTTTATACAAATATGAAGGAAATTAATATTGTGTCATAATTTTACGCCCTTTGGGCTAATAATATACTATTATAATAACACAAGTTATTTATTCATTATGTTCGTAAAAAATTGCGTAAAAAAGTATTCACCAAGAAGGTATTTCTTTATATTGCATTTTATATAGAGGGCCATGTCCAAAATTCAAAGCCCAATAATATTTTCGGCACCATTAAGACTAACAGTTCCACAGATGAAAGATTTATTTCTATAAATCTTTGCAACATTCAATATTACCTCGGTAGCACGCAATAATTTAATACATTTCTCCCGAGGCCATCGTTCATCGCTACATTTTACAACATAGTTTCTCGTGAACATACTTTGGCATTTTAATTTTCATCACTGCATGACAACCAGTTAGATGCAGCTTAAGAGTGGCTCACGTGATGATGTTGCAAAAGATAGTCTTAACATCTTCAAATAAGTGCCAAACATGATAGTTGATCTTCATCCAGTGTTAGACTTCAGACTGGCTTGTCTTCGCGTCACTATTTTAATCATAATTTTATATATTATAATTTTAGAATTTTATGCAAATGTGAATGAAATTAATATTGTGTCATAATTTTACTATCAAATATCTAAGAATGGCTCATTGGACAGAAAAGATCCGCAACAGTTTTATGATTCCTTTACTGTAATACTGTGCTTCAGTTTAATTTATTTATTTAATTTTAATCTTCTATCTTAATATTACGTATGATATAGAACGGAAATACTAGTTATGATGCTTCTAAGTTAGATTTCTGATAAAACGAACGAAAAAAAATTGAAATCTTGTCCCAAAATTTATTTTCCAAAGAAGCCTAGTTCAAACGAATAGGTGAAGTTACGATTGATTAAACTTTTCTTCCTTAGTCATTTGTTTTATTTGATGAACCACGGGAACTGTAAATCTTAGGATTTAGCTTCATAACATTACAATAAAAACCGGATTTTGTACTTAGTGTAATGTGTCTGCTTACTCCAGTTTTTTCCCTGTTACTCTGTGTTTCTCTGTTTTATATCGGGGGAGGGGGGTAGTTAATGTTATTATTTTTTATTTTTTTTTCCCTTGCGTCGATTACTTCATAGATAACACTGCTTTTCCTTACAGTTACCAATGCATGAAATGTTGCAAACAACATAATAAATAAGGATAATTTTTTGTGGAAGTAATGATTTCATGAAAATTTTTTACTAAATGCCTTAAAACTTAGAATTAACTACGTCATATCAAATAGCTTAATATAAATATAATTCCATATAAAAACAGTTTGTTTTCGTGAACTAAATGTCAGTTTTCTTTAAAAATGAACTTTTGAATATTCACACTATTGAGTATGGACTTGATGTGGGGATCATTAAATTAACACTAAAAAGCTAATCACTTCGCTTTTTAAAAACTCTACGATGGAGATTTGAAACTCGTTCTTCGAAGGTTCAACTTATAAAATGTCCTTAATCTAAAGTATTTAGTGTATTCTGAAATGGCATACTAAATCTTTATATTTCTCATGTGTTGAAAGCATTCAGCTCTGTTTAAGGAATATTTCGAATTATTGAAGCTCTATAAATCAGATTTCTTAAAATACGTAAAGAAAATAATCTTAAATTTGAGAAAATCTGAATAAAACTATTTAGGTTTGAGAGCGATCACACATAGATCTGTCATCTTCAGGAGTAATATATTGTTGGGTTCTATAGGTTCGTGGATTTGGAGTGATTGTCGACAACACTTGATGAAGAATCAAAACACAGTTTATTCGACAGTAATTCACAGAACAGTTCCAAAGACATGTTTACAGTCGTCAACAAACTACAATAAACACGCTGAAACAATCAGCAACACATTCTTCCGTTTATCAGGCTATAACGGTGAAGGCAGCTTCCCGGCAAAACCCTAAATACAGCTCCCGACTGAGCCGATCGCTCTCGGAGCTCAATACACTGAAGATACTCTCCTCGGTAAAACTCACGCTACACTACTACTCGGCGTACAGGCAGGGTTTATATAGCTTCTGACCTGCCTTCAAGAAAGAACATTCTGGGCAAACCGGTAAGAGTTCGTTCTAAAATGCTCTCGCTTCGTCTATGGCGTATCGCCTATTTGTCGCCAAATCGGCGATTTCACGCAAAATATGGTACCCTGACTTTCCTTGCCAGTTTACTGGCAATTCTGAGCCCGCTTTGCGGGGAAGCTATCTTACCGCAGCTGGACATTTCGCAACAATATATTAAGAAAGGTGGGATTTGTAACTTTTATTTTTGTATGTAAATCAATAGGCGTAGAAAAAAAACGAGCATTGAGCCTTTTGTCAAAAAAATACACCAGCAAAAAGTCAAGATAATAGAAAACACTTTAAATAACTAGAAAAGAAATAGTATCAAAAACTTAAAATAAATTTTTATAAATGCTAAATCTTTCCATTACATCCTGTTCACAAGCTGAAGATCTGTACATAATTTTCGCACAATGAAAAGTTAACTACAATATTGGTTTTGATTCTTTGAAAATTATCCATAAACCTTCTCAATTCATTGAATTGAATTTCCTTGAAATCTTCCACATACGCAAAATTTGACTTCAGCAGTAAAGGGTATCAATTCGAATAAAAATGTTTCCAGTATTTCAGAGTTTTAGAATCTTAGCTTTTCATTATTGCTTTCCCATACGACGTGCGCTGCTTTCGTTTTATTTTTTCTGTGCCTGTTGACGTTTCTGTAAATATGGCTATTGTGCAAGATATATTTCAGTGCAAAACATATCTTGCACCGAAAGAAGAGAAAGCTGTGTCTATCATCCCTCGAAATCCATAGAGCCTTATTCAAAATGTACTCCAAAAAGGTTTGCTTTTTTAGCCAGTTTTTAAATTTTACTTTGGCTGATCAATTCAAATTAACAATGATAGTCAAACAGTTTGTTAAATGTTCTAAAATTCGAAATAATTACTTATATCTGCTAGAAATGCCTCAGACTAAAATACGAAAACCCTAGAGCTAAAAGTGAGTAGTTTGTGCGCAAAGTTCTTTAAACATGGAATTATATAATTTACATAAGGGACTTTTCTATTCATATATGTTCGAAAGAACTTCTGCTATAAGAAAGAATATATTTTTTTACTTGTAGCTCTTCCGGAGACCGTAGTCGAAGCCCTGGTGGACGGCACCGCCAAGATGCCCTGCAACATTCTCCAGAAGAAGGGCGACAGCGTTGAATTCATTTTCTGGTACAAGAACGATGGTGTTACGGCCTTGTATACGCTGGACGCCCGAGACCGACGCCTCGCGGACGCTTTCCACATGCGCAACGAGACATATAGTGACCGTGTACAATTTCATGTGACCGGTGACCAACCTTATCTACAGATGGATTACCTCAGAGAGGAAGACACTGGATCTTATTTCTGTCGTGTCGATTATCAATGGTCTGCAACGGAGCTTAAAAGAGTCAACCTTATCGTTGTGGGTAAGTAGGCTTGCGAATTCTATCCTCGATTCATTTTTATCAGTCTTTAGCGTCAATATTGTTGTATTCTTACGTATTATTCCATCGACTGTGAAATTTGGTTATAATCGAACGATAAAAGTTGGGGTAGATTCCACCAAGGGTGAGCTAAGATTACATTATTTTATTACTATAATTGATATTTTATCGCTACTACAAGCACAATGAAAAAATAAATTTTTAGACTGGAAGTAAATCTCGAAGAACAGGAAATTGTCTAACAATTTTCCTCTTTTTTAAATCTAATTTGACCAAATGATACCAAATATCGCTCGAGGTTCTTCTATTCGGTAGGATCCATATTTGACCCTGCAACTTTGAAAAAATACATAAGATGGGAAAATTTATGTTTATAAATACATTGCTAATTGTAAAGAAGATTAAAGAGAAATTCACAGCTCTTGATCACAAGACGTTAGTAAAACAAGTAAGGAAAAATGTAATTTATTATTTTACATAAATATTACAGTAGTATTATATAAAAAGGTAATACCTAATATACATAGCTATACTACGACACAATATTCAAATAATCAAAATAGAACTCAAAAGAACAGCTCCGAGAAAACGAAGAGAGCAAATAATCAAGACTCCGCAGGAGCTAGATTTGAAAGAGCGAATAATGAAGACTCGTTGGAATCAGATCCAGTCACGACTCTAAATAGTGTCAGAGCGCCCGAGCGCTGCTGAGAGCTGGAAATCCGAGAAACTAGTTACTATAATCTGCATACTTTAAACAGATCTTCGCACTGACAGTTGCTTTTTAAATAATAGATGGTACAGAACCAAGCCAAACACATACACACACACACATACGTATATATATATATATATATATATATATATATATATATATATATATATATATATATAACACACATAGACACATGAAAAATAGGTCAGAGACGTTTCCGGTAAACAATAAAGGGAAGACTGCTAGTGTTTACATTAAAAGGAATAAAATTTTTGGCACGCTTCGCCAACAACTCTCAGTGAACTGGAAGAACTGCCATTCCATTTTCGCCGGAACGCTGATCATTCGTTCAGTCAAGGCAATCGGTTCTTTGAGTCGATTCCGGAGCGGATCGTCCATCCCTAGTGCAGTCACGAATGTGATTCAATTGCCGTCGAACTCATTTTTCTGTTTTTCAAAATGTAAGAATCGAAATACAGCAATAACGGTTAATTTATATCCTTGTTTATAAAAATAGAAGTTGGCTTATAGAAAATCAATAGGGGTTACACTAATGCAGAAAATGGTATGTATGCTGTGAAGTCATGCTTATCCATGACAAACGTTAAATTGCGCTGCTCGGTAGCAGTTTCGTGGTCGTCAAGAAAGCATATAAATATCGAACATTGTCTTCTAAGAATTTCTGTATTGTTTATAAAATAACTCCTACAAATCTGAGATAAATATCTAAGAATGCAATTTTCATAGACAAGGAGTTGATAGTTTAAAGAGATTATACTTTTTTCTAAGACAAACGATTGAGACGCTTTTTAACGTTCAAGACAAACATTTTAAAAGCTAAGTCAAACTTTTAAAATATCAGAACTGCTGCTTTTTATTTGACTAGTAGGTAAGTTTTGAATTCAAGAATATGAAACAGCCCTTCAAAGAAACTTGAGAATTTTCAAATGTAAAGCTATTATATGAAGAAGCAAATGTGAAATGCAGCGAAACCTTCCTAACTTTACCGTTGATGGATCCGAACGATTTTCATTATCTGTCCATGTTATCATCTGATAAAGCATGACTATCAACGGTATCTAGTGCCTTTTATAGTTATAGTGTACCCTTTACTCGACGACTGCTTACGTTTTAAATTATTTAATTCTTCTGGGGAGAGTAGGTTAAATTCTTTGGATATGGCAAAGAAAACAATGGTTCTTTGCCTTCGTGGAGGAATTTCTAAGGAAATCTAAATTGTATTCACGTGGCACATGGGACAAATCATGAAAGCTAATTATGTAGTCAATCCATTCGCCTGAGTTCGAAACGGGCAAACATCACAGCATTCAACGGTCTTAAGCGTTTAGCCACTTGTGGAAGTCAAAACTCATTTGTATTTACAGAACATGTATTACTTTTTTATAAGTATTCAACTTATAAAGGTGCTTGCCATGAAAGAGGTGGTTATAAGTTCTCAGAAATATTGGTTATGCTCAGATATGGTTGTCTTTAACAAGGCGGTTCTATTTTAATTTATGCGTAAATACTGTCACAGACATGCAAGGGTAATTGAATATCAATGTAAACTGCGCGAAACTTTACAGGTGATGACGTCTTTGCATTTGTAAAACAATAATTTCTAATTGGCATACAAAATTTGAAGTTTTTCAAATTGTTGAAACTTAATTTAAAGCCATTTAAGTTCCTTAATTTTATTTTTAATTCTCAGCGATTGAAGTTGTTTTTCATATCAATTTTAGAATACGATAGTAAAATATTTTGCAAGGAATTTTTTTCTTTCATTATCGTGTGTCTTTATTGTGTAATTAAAAGCACGTCGGTTGGCAGTCAGAAGATTCGGGGTTCGAAACCGGGCGAGGATTGCTTATTTTTCATGTTTGCTGCTGCGATGAAAACCTATTGACTTACCAGGCGGCGCTGGAATAAAAATGTGATAGATGATAATTCTTCGCTTCCAGGGCCTGGCGACTAGATTCCTTCCTCCCTAGTCTCCCTTTAAGTGGACACGTAAAACAAAAAGCAATGACACTTACGGCTGGCAGTTTTGAGGACAGGATTTCGAAATCCTTACCGAAGGCACTGAGGATTTTTGCTATTTGCTGTTCCGACCGAAATCTGATGACTTTACAGAGTGACTAATTATTTAAGATACTAGTCCATAAAATTTAGAATTACTGGCATTAAATTAATACAAGATATACTTTGGTTGTTCAATGAAATAATATGTACATAAAAGTTTAGCTTGAATCTGAAATTAATTAATTTTTTACTTCAATATTTTAAATACGTTTCTAGAGAAATAAATAATGTTTGATCAGTTTTGAAATTTTTTTCACTTTGAAAATGTGAAGAAATCAGCACTTCTGTGCGTTGCTAATTTATCCATAAGTGCATTCATTTGTCTTTTATAATGTTTTATTAATATTTCAAGCGATAACTGCTTTCAACAAATAGTGAATCGATAGTGAGCATTGAGAGAGGGCAAATGGTAAATAGGTTGAAACAGCCATACAAAATGTAATAAAATATGTCGAACTTTTTTGTTTTACAATCTTGAGTTCGTAAATTCTCAAAATAAGCGTGCAACACATAATTTTTTTATTTTCTTTTTTATTTATTTTATTTAAGAATTTCTTTTACACTCATCCTTTCAACAATTTTTGTTTAAGAATCAATAATGTTATATGTGAATTCTGGAGTATGTTTTAGGAATAGTTGTTTTAGAAATGTTTTAGGACTGGAAAACAAGAATTACGGTCAAATGATTCCATCAACAAATTTTTATATCAGAGGGGGTCATAAGTAGCTTATAGATTAGACTATTGTATCAGTACAACAGAATATTTTTACTCGATTCTGGAGGAAGAAGAGCCTTGTGTTCTTCTCGTGGAATTTTCTTCTTTCTTGTCTTTACGGATGACCTTGGCATGAAGCAAATAATTCACCTCTGGGATTTTTACTAAATGTGCTGCTTACTTAACACAGTTTCACGCGGCTGGTACACAAAATGAAACACAAGAACAATTGGACTGTATATTTCTCACTTTTATTCAATTCCACTTATTCTAATAATGCGAAAATTACTACAACACAGCGAGCCATTCCACACGGCTGACACAATTTCTGTAGCAATCTTGCTTTTAAGTTACAAGAAGAAAGTAGATGAGGACTTTGGCGAACGCCGTTTCCTCCAGTCCGTAAGGCTTGGAAAGTTCCAGACAGAACTTCCAGGCATTCACTACCGTGACGTGGCTCCTATCCAGGCTGACACAAGAACGAAGTTCTATTCAACACAAGTTTAGTTGCCACACGCAACAAGATTAAAGAGAAACATTTCAAAACGATAAATTACAGATTAATTACCTTACACTTCCGGTTGGAGCGAAGTGATGAGCCATCAAATAAAAACCAAACGATCTTGTTTTATAAGCTTGCAATACTCACATGAACATCCTGGCCCCTGTTGAAATCCTAGGGGATTTCAACAATTGGTGAATTTTGCAAGGTCTTTTTCTGTAATGAAAATATTATTAATAAAACATAAAATAAACTAATACAAAGTACAACATTAGATGTCACGCAGTTCACAGTTTTTAGTCAGTATTGGAAGAAGACGCAGTTTCACGATTGGTCGTTTTATGACACCATGACCAGTTTTAATGCTAACAACTCTGACTCTATGAGCCTGGATGAATAGCAGTTATTCTCCCTAACCTCCATTTAAGAGGTGGAAGATTGTCTTCTTTGATTAGAACCAATCGTTAACTTCTAAATCCTTTTGACTCTTTTGCCACTTTGTTCTTTGCTGAAGTTGCGATAGGTATTCCCGACTCCATCTTTTCCAAAACTGTTGAAAGATGAACTGTCTCACGTGCCATCTGTCAAGATGATTTGAGGAACTCATATCTTGCTCAGGTATGGTGATTAAAGACGTTCCTACTAGGAAATAGCCAGGTGTTAACGCAATTAAATCATTGGGGTCAGGCGATATTGGACACAGCGGCCTAGAGTTAACACAAGCTTCAACTTGCGTTTTCAAAGTTTGAAATTCAGGATATGTCAGCAAAGTATCACCAACAGTTCTCTTGAGATGAAATTTCATTGACTTTACAGCTGATTCCCACAGTCCACCAAAGTGAGGGGGATGAAGGTGGATTAAATGTCCATTTTATTTCCTCTAAGGATAAAAAGTCGTGAATTTCTTGATTTTGCTTGCACTGCAGAAAACATTTTCTAATTTCCTTCTCTGCACCTTTAAAGTTCGTACCGCAGTCGCTGTAAATCTCACTTGGCTTCCCTCTTCTTGAAATAAATCGTTTTAATGCACTTAAAAATGCCTTTGTTGAGAGATCTTCTACTACTTCAATATGTACTGCTTTGACTACAAAGCACACGTAGCATTTAAAAGATTTTTGTCCACGTCCTGCGCGTTGTTTGATCATGAATGGTCCTGAATAGTATATTCCAATTCTATGAAATGGTCGCGATTGTGTTAGTCTAGATGTTGGTAGATCAGCCATTATTTGACTTGCTGTTTGAGCTCTATGTTTGCAACATGTAACGCAAGTCTTTACTAATTTGCGAATAACAGATCTAGCAGCTATGATCCAAAACTGCTGTCTGATTAAAGATAGAAGAAGTTCTGGTGCTCCATGTAGATATTTGCCATGAAAGTGTCTAATTACGATTTTCGTCACATTGTGTTTTAAAGACAATAAGATTGGATGTTTTTCATTTTCTGATAGACGCGCGTTTTTCAATCTTCCTCCTACTCGTAACACTTTTTTATAATCTAAAAAGGGACTCAAGCTAAGAAGATTGTTGTTTTTAGGTAAATCCTTTCCCATCTCCAAACACTGAATTTCTTTACTGAAGTTCAGTCGTTGTACTATTCGAATAATACACAGTGTTGCAGATCGAATTTCGTTGCTAGATAAAAATGACGTATTTCTATCCCGACGTGCTACCCTTGAATTTGATATGAATCTTAATATCCAAGCAAATATGCGTTGTAACTTGATGTGTGAATGCTTGCGAAAATGAAGCTATCTTTGATATAACAGTAAGTTCCTGTACAGGTTCAGAAACTACGAATGATACTGTTTTACGTGCTTCTGGTAGTGCTTTCTCATCGATAGGGATATGGTTAAAGAAAGGAACTTCATTGCACATTAACCAAGGAGGTCCATTCCCCCACAGTTCATGAGAAAGTAGTTCTGCAGGAAATAACCCACGAGAAGCACGATCAGCAAGATTTTACTTTCCATCAACATGACTCCAATTCTCAGATGGTAAAATGGTTTGTATTTCAGAAACTCTGTTGGATACGAATACTTGCCACTTTTTAGGATCTGACCTTAGCCATGACAGTACGATTTGTGAATCACTCCACGCGTGCACTGAATCAAAATTTATAACTAATGCATCTCGAACTGCCTCAATCAAGCGTGCCGACAATACTGCTGCACATAATTCTAGTCTTGGAATTGTGATAGGTTTCAGTGGTGCTACACGAGTTTTAGCTGTTACAAGTTTAGCACTAATTGTAGAGTTGTTACAAGTTTTGACATAAATAACTGCTGAGTAGCCTTTTTCAGACGCGTCACAAAATCCGTGAGGTTCACATCGGAAATAATCAGGTAACAGTACTTTTCTAGGTACACTTATGGAATTCAAAATTTTAACTTCTCTACATAAACCTCTCTAATTTCGATCAATCTCTTCTGGAACAGGGTCATCCCATGACAAATGTAATTTCCAGAGTTGCTGAAGGATCATTTTAGAGAGAATTACAAAAGGCGCTATCCAACCCAACGGATCGAATAACCTTGATACATATGACAAAATAATCCTTTTAGTCGCAGCACCTTGATAATCTATTACAGCGAAATTACATTTGAATTCATCATTGTCAGAATGCCATTCCAATCCCAGAAATTTTAATGTTTTACTCTTTATTACACGATGAATATTGTCACTATCTGTGTTTATTAAACCAACAGTTTTTAATAACGATGGTTTACTTGTCGACCATTTATGGAGCTCAAAGCCACCCTTTTGTAGCAATTGCTGCAATTCATTTATCAAAGCTATACCTTCTGAACTATCCTTATCACCAGTTAGTACATCATCACCGTAAAAATCTCTTAAAACTACACTCTTTGCCTTCGGGAAATTCAGTCCTTCATCAATCGCTAATTGACTCAAAACTTTGGTTGCAAGATATGGAGCAGCTGCAGTTCCATATGTGACGGTATTTAAACGACAAACTTGTATTTCTTTATCTGGGCTATCTCTCCACGATATTTTCTGAAAGTCTCGATCTTGTTCGTGAACCCTTATTCGTCTATACATCATTCGAATATCAGCAGTTATTGCAATATTATGAAGTCTAAATCTTAACAAAATACAAATTAGATCATCTTATGTTTTAGGACCTATCATTAATGTATCATTTAAAGAAACACCTGTGGTTGTTTTCGCACTCCCATCAAAGACGACTCTAAGTTTTGTTGTTAAGCTAGATTCTTTCAATATGAAGTGATGTGGTATATAATAGTGTTTATTCTCTAATTCACGATCTGTGTTTGACACTACTTCTACATGTCCCAGTGAAAAATATTCTTTCATAAATTGAATATACTGGTTGTAAATTTCTGGCATAGATAGCAGTCTCTTCTCTAAATACTGAAATCTTCTGTACGCCATTTCACGTGAATCACCTAACACATCTCTATTATGTTTGAATGGTAATGCAACTGAATAACGGCCTGTTTTATCTCTAAAATGAGAACTTTCAAAATGTTCTTCACAACGTTTTTCTTCATCTGTTAAAGGCTGTACATTTGGAAATTTTTCCAACTCCCAAAAAGAATTTACTAATTCATCTGTATTTGCATTCACATGATTTACATATACTGGCTCAGTTGTATGTAACTCATAATTTGTAGTACCCGAAATTATCCATCCCAGCCTCGAATTAATCGCGAAAGGAAGATCTGGACTACGTTTGACAATTTCTCCCGTCATTAAATGCAGAAACACATTTACACCAAGTAAAATGTCAATTGGCTGTGACTTGTAAAATAATGGGTCAGCTAACTTTAAATCACTGAAGTTACCAAAGATAACTGGCGGTAAAGACACGTAGGGAATATTACCTGTCACCTTATCCAATACAAACGCTGATGTTAATACGCGAGTATCACTTTTGAAATGAGAAGTGAATAATAAATCGACTTCCCCATTACTCACAGTATTAAATTCTCCTAAACAAGACACAGAAATCGAATTATCTTTCACTCGTAATCCTAATTTCTTCACACAGTCTTTTGAAATAAATGATCTCTGAGATCCAGTGTCACATAAACATCTACACTTCACAAACTGTTGTTCATAATTTTGAACTTTTATCAATGCAGTACACAACAAAATGTGACTAGTTTGGCTACTTTTTGAATTCGAATCATAATGAGAGGCACAAACTGGTGATGGAGCATCCTTAACATTCGTTGACTCATTACTTTTAGGGATAAATTGTGTATGCGGAGACATACTTTTTAACTAAGTTTTGTTCTTTGAATTATTTACAATATGCAAAATACTGTGATGCTTCTTAAAGCAATGCTGACATGCATTTAAACTCTTACATTTTTTGAGAAAGTGCATATTAGATAAACAGTTAAAACAGTAATGATTAGATCTTACAAAGTCTATTCTTTGCTGAACAGATAAATTAAAAAATTTTGAGCATTTGGCTAAATTATGATCTTCTTTGCAATAACCACAACCCAACGTAGCTACCAAAACATTACTCTTATACTGAGACGCAGATTTAGGTATCTTACTATTTGTTGATTTGCTGTTTTGAAGTGTTCTTGCATACTTCTTTAGGAATTCAATTAATGTCGTAAGTTTCGGAATCTCATTACATTTTAGCTGATGTTCCCACCACAATTTTGTAGAAGGATGTAACTTTTATAAAATTAAATAAGTCATTAAAGTGTCTCCAAAATTATCAATGGTTTCATTCAACACTTCTAAAGAACGAATTATTTCATTAACGTTGTCAACTATATTTAAAATAGCAATAGCTGATTCATTTTGAATAGTTGGTAAACTTAGGAATCGTTTAATATAGGCAGATATTTGTTCCTTTTTGTTTGAATATCTTTCGTCTAAACGTTTCCACGCTATCTCAAAATTACAATCCGAAATTTGAATACTTTGAATGATGCGATAAGCTTCACCTTTTAAAGAAGCCTTCAAATATTGTAGTTTTTGAGCATTGAATAATTTTGTATTATTCCTTACACATGCACTGAACAGATCCTTAAAAGCTATCCATTCTGTAATATTACCTCCAAATGTCGGTAATGATAACTTTGGTAATTTAATATTCTCATAAACCTGTTCTGAAATTACACTATCAGATTTATTTTTACTACTTTGATTTTTTAATAGTTTTTCAACTTTAAATTTCCATAAATGAATTTTATCTGCATACTCCTGAACGCTATCTATTTCGGTTCCTAATTCTTTAGTGTCTGTAATTAAACCTTCAATTTCAATATCAAGCTTCTTTAATTCAGTTTCTTTTTGTTTTAATAATTCAACACATTCTTCTAGTTCTATTAAATTTATTTCATCTGCTGTTATAATAACTTCTATTTTCTTAATGTAATTAGTGACACTTCTACGTAAAGAAGTTCTTTTTGTCTTAAAGGTTATAAGTTCACTCATAATTACTCAAAACAAAAACAAAATTTTTCTCGACTTACTTTACACCAACATTAAGATGAATTAAAGACATTTCTATTTTTCATAATAACAATGTTCTTAAAAATCAGATATAAAGCAAATTCTTCTTAAATAGCATATAAATGTTCAACATGCACTTACCTCACAAACTGAAGTAAGGTTTCACCACCAACATACGTAGTTAAAATGCGTTTGGAACAATCAATCACTATTTTCACTAGCACTCCGACTAGAATTTAACCAAAAAAATGCTGCTTACTTAACACAGTTTCACGCGGCTGGTACACAAAATGAAACACAAGAACAATTGGACTGTATATTTCTCACTTTTATTCAATTCCACTTATTCTAATAATGCGAAAATTACTACAACACAGCGAGCCATTCCACACGGCTGACACAATTTCTGTAGCAATCTTGCTTTTAAGTTACAAGAAGAAAGTAGATGAGGACTTTGGCGAACGCCGTTTCCTCCAGTCCGTAAGGCTTGGAAAGTTCCAGACAGAACTTCCAGGCATTCACTACCGTGACGTGGCTCCCATCCAGGCTGACACAAGAACGAAGTTCTATTCAACACAAGTTTAGTTGCTACACGCAACAAGATTAAAGAGAAACATTTCAAAACGATAAATTACAGATTAATTACCTTACACTTCCGGTTGGAGCGGAGTGATGAGCCATCAAATAAAAACCAAACGATCTTGTTTTATAAGCTTGCAATACTCACATGAAAAAAATGATTTATTTCCTTTCGTCAGTCATTTTTTCGCTTTGAAAACGTTTATATATGACGTTTTCAGTTTTGAGTCAAGTTACATTACGATATCATTGCCAGTAGTATTCCCAATTAACCATGTAGTCTTGCTAATTGCTAATTTTAATCACTTTGCTAAGCATATAAGTTTAAATTGTCTTTGAAATTAAATTAATTATAGCAAATTGAATGACTAAAAGAATATATGCATTTTTTAATAATGTTACTTGCATACGTGGATTGAATGCGCACAGAACCGATGATGAACTTTTCACAGAAGTGCTCGTGCAGCTTTTTCAATACGATGGGGCGCAATAAGTAATTACTACTTAAAACTACAAAGAATGTTAAACACAAGACAATGCAATAAAAGCCTCAAATGCGTAAGCTTCCACAATGCTCTGAATATTCTGAGATACTTCGAAGTAAACTGTAAAGCAAACATGCTTTGTCCAGTCTTATATACTAGTTTCCTAATGTCCGTCGAGAAATTTATAGTACCTTCGATTTCTCGAAATTGCTGGAAGGCACATACAGTTAGAATTACGTAGGGCGAGATACAATTACAGTTTTACAGGGATATGACTACTTGCAATTTCATAGATGAAGGACAAAAATGTCGTGAAATTGTTGCCAAGTTTAGCGACTTTTGACGATTTCTTGCCACATTGGGCGACAAAAATTTGTTGTTAAAATCTTCGCCGGTTTGGCTTGATCTCGCCAATTTAGCGAATAAAGAGGGGGACAGAAAAGGAGGAAAGAAGTTTTGCTGATTTGTATTATACCTATGTAGAAAATTTTTTAAAAAAGAAAAAAGAAAGGTAATTTTACGTTCTTTACTTACGGAACGCTAATACTTTATCCTCCTAACTTGAACAGCTATATGTAAAAGGGTATTGATTAACCCTAAGAACGGATTATCTTGCGATTTTATCTTTTCTACCGTCAAGTGAAGAAATCCAAATTTTCTTGTTATATAAATCGTTAGTAGCAATATGTGTAACACTTTTACATTTATAATGTGGTCTAGCTTAGATCATTACAATTCTTATTCTCTGAATCCAAAAAAGGTCTAAAAATTATTGACTCAACTGATACTTCTACAACCATCGCCATTTTGAAATGTCAATTCTTTTTAAAAGGTCCTATTTAGAGACAACAAATGTAATATCTTTCAGTGGATCTCTAGTCAATATGGCATCAACTAATGAAAAGACAAATGCTTTGGCTAACAGAGGACCAAAGATAATACAGACATCCCACAAAGAGATCCATATAGCGTCATTAAAACTTATGATAGGAAAAAATGTATTTAAGTTTGAATTCTCTCAAATAAATTTTCTCGAGGAAACGAAATATTAGAAAGCATTGTTGAATAGGATTTTGAGTATCCCAAAAAAGTCTAAGGAAGAATGTAGTTGTAGAAATCGTCTTGTTACGGCCCATGCTTTTTTCCCTGTATATCTATGCTATTTCAACTTTGCTTCAGATCTCTTTTACAAGCTCTACGATTTCCGAAAAAAAACCTGTGAGCCCATCTTTTCTGTAGCTTTGTTCTTCTCTTCGATGCTAAAGTTTGAGAGTCGTATCTAGAAACGAGGAATTGAATGAGCTTATAGACTTTCTTCTGTCGCCATTTTTTATTTATTTAGCGTTGGTTTACTTTCTGCATTTTTTCTTTCATATCTTTTATACTCTTTCAACTTTGTATCTTTGGCTTCAGATGTTTTTGTATCATTTGGCAGTACAAATCTAAAGAAACTCTGAAATTTATACCGGTGATTGATACCGAAATAAGATATAAATCGCCAATTATTTTAAGATTTGTTAAATTTGCTATTATAACTAATAAAATTCATTTAAAAAATTTTCTCCATTATGTATAGCTACATACTTTTCTTTGATAATTACACCGTATAAACCTTACAATGTTAATAAATGTAAATTACGACCCTTCCATTAATTTCTAGAGATTAATGATAGCAATCCTCTCAGTACACGGAGCTATCGAAAATTTTGTCTTCATTTTTTTTCCTTGTTCACATTGGAATAGGCATTCTTGAAGATTTCAGTTATTTTCTCTTTATTTCATTCATCTTGCTAACCATTATCGGGCAAATGTGAATGGTTCTATAAAATCTCTAATAGAAAAAAAATAATTCTAAAAAAACTCATGAAATCTTGTTTCCAAAGAAGCGATAAATATTCTAAATATCTTTGTCAAATAATGTGGAAATAGTTAGAGCTGACATGCTTTCTTCAAATTATGCTATTTTTTCCTTTCAGATACTCAGACAACATTTTTATTAATAAAACACTTATTAGGTTGCTCGGATTATTCTGTGAATTATGTATGGTACATTATGTATGGCGTTAGGAATAGGTTTTATTAAAACAATAGTGGTGCCGTGAAACCGGACAGTAGTTAATCTTTATCGGGACACTCAAAATCCTATTAAACAATGCTTTCTAATATTTCTTCACAAAAAAATGTGAGAGAATTCAAGCTTAAATGTATTTTTTCTTATTATAAATGTTAATGGTCCTATATGGATCTCGTTGCTGGATGTCACTCTCGGTGCTAGATGTCGAACCGAAGGACCCGAAAGGCATGTTTGTTGTAAATCAGTGTTGTAAAAACATTACCAGTACAGTGTTTGTACGATATGATGGCACTGTAAATATGCGGTTAGCCGAATGTCCTCTTGAGAGGTTGCTGGTAAGAAAAGAGTTGTGGGAGACCCTCGGAAGCGTCCATCCGGGAAGCTGTCCTTCAAAATTGGGGGCAGAACTGAAGTCATACTGCCACCTGTATGGCACGAACAGCTCCTTCCAATGACAGGCGCAATCTGACCACTTCGCCACGATGAATTTTGTGGGTTTGCTCTGATATCAGATAAGCAAGAATAGTCACAATAACAACAGAGGTATAAATATTTGCAAAAATTATCAATCAGTATATTATAAATCGCATGAACAAAATGCTTTCAAATTACGTAAATCTGTAGCATTTTTTAAAAATCAGCTATATATAAATAGTAATTTTGATGAGAAGATGGAGATACTTGCAATCATTACCAGTTGAACAAATTTTATTTCTTGAAAAATATAATCCCTTTGTTGTACACAATTTTTCTGAAAGAAGCATTAGGCAGATAAAATTAGCGGTGCATCAGTTTTTAATCAGTTTTCACATTTTTAATAACTGAAAGTGTGTTGCAGCGGTGACAACGGGAGTTGGTAGCACAGAAGCGAAAAAGAAAATGCAACATATTCAACATGAAAACTCAATTCACAAAGATTTGATTTAGGTTTAGCTTTATTCTAACAGGTTAATTTCGATTTGAAAATTTGAAATTATTGTTGTCTGAAGCATTATGAGAGAATCATACGACATAGTTAATTTTGAAATGACGCATTTGACATGGATTTGTTAAGGGCTGTAACTACTTTTAGGGCCAGTAGGAAGGACCATGGAGAAATAACCAAATTAAAACAGCGAGTCATGAAACTACTGCAAATTAAAATTACAATTTTGAGTTAGATTTTTAGCTTCTCTATACATACTTATACAGTTGAATTGTTAAGCAGAATGTACCGGATTAATAAGCAGTAATAGAAATAATAAAAATTCGATAATTCGAAACACTAATGAAAAATTTATGATAATTGAGGAATTAATTGCCAGAATAGTTACATTTTTCACTAAGATGTGGTGATTCGTTCGCAACGCAGCTAGAAGTACAAATGTTGTAACGATCGCCGTTCATGATAATGGCAGTATGACATGATACAACATTCTGACAGGATCGAAGATGATTCAGCTGTAATTTCTGTCGTGTATCATCTTTCAGTTGGGCCAATAACGTATGCAATAACTTTTGTCATACAATACTCTCATAATCGAGAGTTACTAAGGTTAAGGTCTAGAGATCCTGATGGCCAATCGTGCAAACAAACAATTAGGGCTCCCCCGCTCCGCCTAACTTAATGGCACTTCGGGTCCTTCCTCCCGCAGAACCAGGGCCGAGGTTCAACCTCTTTCCCGGAACCGTGATGCGTCGGCGCAGCGCACCCAATTTGGGGCGTTACTGGTCGTCAGTTTGCTACCCACCAGTCGCTCGGGCGAGCCCGTCGCAGGGGGGACATTACCCAGCAAACCCGAGGAGTTACCCCCGGGCTACCAGTACCACCCTGCTCTAAGACATACCGAACCCCGGGCCGGCCAATAGATGACCTTTCCGGAGCCCCCAGGACCACTAGGTTCATAATTTGTTTACCCCCGTGGCCAATCATGCAGGAAAGGGAGTCTGAGGAGTCGGTTATTTTTGTGCAATGGAGGGTGATCACATAATTCATTCCTGGGCTGAGAAGCTTCACCCCAGCAACTCAGTGTTTCAGGCAGAACTTACAGCCCTAAAGGCAGCTCTAGACTTTACTGCTAATAATGGCGGGTATAAAGTAATTTGCACAGACTCAATGTCAAGCTTACAGGCCATCCAGGGCGGTCCGAGTAGGCATCCTATTGTCAGAGACATACATAAACTATTAATTTCGAGTCCTGCAAGTCTGAGACCCAAGCTTCAATGGGTTCCAGCCCATATGGGGATTAAAGGAAATGAAGCAGCGGATATGATTGCGAAAGGCGCAGCCAATGAACCCCAATGAGTAGCATTGTTGTGCCTCTTCCGCACTCATATCTGAAAACTACACTCAAATGCGAACTAATGAAGCAGTGGCAAAACTACTGGGAGACAAGCACCACAGGCAGAAGACTGTATGATTTCCAACCAGAAGTTAACCAGAATTTAAATAGCAGCTCCTCTCACCTCACACAGTATCTGACAGGGCATGACCCATATATGTCGTATCTTCACAGATTTCGCCTAAAAGACAGTGACCAATATATTTGTGGGAGTACTGGTGATCCATATCACTATCTGTTTGATTGCCCTCACATAGCGAATTCACATTTAAAAAGACCAGCTGCAATCAAAATGCCGGCAGGGTTCCAGAACACAATTAAGAATAAATATGCGCTCAGCCGCAATAGAAACTGCACTACCATTGGTAAAAGCATTGCTGACAGCCTGGAGTGACTTCTTTTCTTGGACACCGTGCCGTCAGCAGCCTGCTCTGTATATATATATTAATTTACTTAATGTCTTACTTATTCTTATTATTATTATTATTTTCCTTGTTTTATTTTCAATTATGTTTAATTTTATGATTAATCCAGAACTCTCTTAACGTATCCCACAATTTGTAATGTATTTGTTCATCTTTACATCTGTACCTGATTATATAGCATTTCCTTAATAAAACTGCATGCCTACCAAGTACTATAACAGTGTATGCCTAACATGTACAATGTATTTGTTCATCTTTGCATCTGTACCTGATTATATAGCATATCTTTAATATAACTGCATGCCTAACATGTACCATAATAGTGTATGCTCAACATGTACTGTAACTGTATAACTGTCTGCCTAACATGTGCCATATTAAGTGTTCCCCTTAGTCTCAGCAGTCTCCATCATACACCTTCTTTCCATGTTCTGGTCCTTATTTCAATGCTCCTTGTTTAGCGTGGTCAATTGCAGGAGAACACTTATATATATATATATATATTAAATTCCATCGACGGGATCCAACAGGCTGAAAAGCACCTAACCCAGTGGGCGAGCGGCCAGCTGTTCCATCGATGGCGAAAAGAAAGAAAGTCGGTTATCCTCAGCTATGACTGCAGAAAGTGCTGAGCACAATCTGCGCGGACGTGTTCCATCGTCCATGTGAATGTTATAGCACGGATCACTCGCAGCTTTTGCAAAAACTATATTGTCTCTTCAGAACGCTGCATAACACTCGACAGCGATACAGACACTTCGAAATGTATATCTGTAAATTTCCTCAAAAAAAAGGGCTGATAATGAATGACGCAGAGAACGCACCCAGCACTGACATCGGTGGCTGATGTAAAGGCATATTCCTGCAACCGCTTGTTGTTCTGCTACGCCTAGTTGAGGCAGCTGTACCCATTTAAACTTCTATTAAGAGAAAAGTGCATCTCTTCAGCTCACAACACGTCTGAAGTCAGATTGCATTGTTTTCACCTATTGAAAATCTGCAAATTCCTGACGTATCTCGAAATTGGTTGGTTTCAGGTTTTGTACATGCTGGATTTTATTAACATTGAAGATGGTCTAAAGTGATAGTCGTATAGCCCCACGTAAAATCTCAGTCATCTGTCGTCCTTATAACGCTACCAGTCGTTGGCAAATTTAACTGTTTCGTAAATTTTATTTAAAAAAAGTTCACGTCTTACTGTTCTTTCTGTAAAAATCGCATTATGCTATTTCATATACTTTTCATATTATATTTTTTTACTATTAATTTTGGTTTAGCAATTCATTGTTTATTTGAACATGTTATAACTTAAATTTAAAAGTCGATTTATAATATCACTCCAGATATAAATGTCTCTAAGAAATAACAATTAGCCGTTGCGCCTTGATAAAAAAATTAAGGTTCTTATGCTTCATGGCTACAGTTTTGTTGCTGCTACTAATTCTCTTGATCTGAGGCCAGTTGAGACGGCATCCAAAACATTGATCATGACAAAGAAGAAGAGGTAGAGCACCTGCCGTTCTTTACGGCCTTTTGTATTTCATAGATGACAATAAAAGGTTTCTTAAGGGTTCTTCCAGCTTTGATGGCAAACCCCGTGTAAGATAAATTCAAGTATGCCCTAAGTCTTCATTTCCTGCCGTCAACCTCTCAACTCGACGGACTTTAAACTCGACGGTGATTTAAATTCTCATTTATACATATATCTATATTTCCCCAAAATTTGAACCTGGGGACAATAGTATGGCAACCGACAGCATTAACCACAGTATCGTCTGGACTGTATTCCGCTGAAATAATTTTATTCTCCTAAGTATATGCAACAAATACCGATAGAGGGCTGTGACGCGTAGTTGTAGCTAATGACGTAACATATATACACCCCGCCCTGAAGTCTCAATTTCAATTTTACATTTACATTACAGTTCAACACTGATACAATTGACAAGAAAATGCGGTTTTTTAAACAAATAAGAAGATTAAGTGAATAAAGTCAAATATATAAAAAAATAAACATGTGCAGGTACAATTGCACTATCACAGTCAATGCAAAACGAAATTCAATCATTCATTGGAAGCAAACAATTCTGGCTGATGCCTCTTTTAAAACAGCCTTCAGATGTCTTTACTAAAACTTCTCGAACCTTTTCATCTAATCCCTTTATTACCTCTTCTATACGACCTAGCTTCCATTTATATGGTGGTAAATTAGTATCCTTCAATAAGACCATATTGTTTCAACTAACATTATCCTTTGAAAATTTCCGTTTATTTCTTAGCTGCAAGTGATTTAAATAATCACGAGACCATTTTTTCCACTCTAATTGCACGAATTTGGTTCTTTGCCATCTAGATCAAGAATTATCTGAAATGTCAGTTACATTGGGCTCAGGAATAGATAGTAATGGACGGCCTATTAAGAAATGTCTAGGTGTCAAAACTGAATAATCATTAGGATCTGTTGACATTGGTACAAGGAGTTTACTATTTAGTATGCCTTCTATTTCTGTGGTCATAGTTGAAAATTTTTGAAACGTAAGTCTGGCTGAGCCTACAACACGTTTTAAATGGTATTTAAAAGATTTCACCCCAGATTCCCATAGTCCACCGAAATTTGGAGATCTTGGGGGAATAAAGTTCCAATTATTTTTTTCCGGACTTAGATAATTAGCTAAATTTTCCTTGGGAAACTGATTGGGTTATGCTACCTCTTTATTTCTGAATTTGCGCCAACAAAGTTAGATTTTCTTCGTCTTGCAAAGAAGCGTTTTAGAGCTTAAATTAAAGCTGCTGTGGATAAGGCTTTTACTAACTCTAAATAAATAGCCTTAGTGGCAAAGCATACAAAGACTGAGACATAATTTGTTTTAAATATGCACTTGCGTTGACCCTTGTATTTAATCATAAATTGGCCACAGAAGTAGATTTCGCAGTTATGTAATGGAGGACTAGGGTTAACGCTCTCTGCAGGCAAGTTTCCTAAAATTTGCTTAGAGGATCTGGGTTTATTTTTAAAGCACGTTATACATTCATTTACAATTTTTCGAGCTAACTTTCTTCCTCCTTTTGGCCAAAATTCCTGCCTGCAATGTAATAACGTTTAATGACCTATATGTAAATATCTCCTATGCAGGGATTCCATAATAATTTTAGTAAGTTTGTGCCTAGAAGACAAAAGTTTGGGATGTTTTTTGTTTCGATCAAAGTCTGCATTTTGTAAACGTCCACCTATACGAAGAATCTCATTCTCATCCAAAAAAGCGTTCATATTACTTAATTTGCTATTCTTAATATCTTTGTTCCTCTCTAAACAAGAACTTTCTTCCCAAAATTCATTACTTTGCACTAATCTTACCAATGCATATGAAGCTTAGTTCAATTCTTCTACGCTTAACTTACCCTTTCTGAGTTCATGGAAAAACCTGAAAATAAAGCTTAATATTCGACAAAGTTCAGTGAAATTATTACTTAAAGATAAAAAATTATCAATAAAGTCACAATTTTAATTAATTAGTAAAATTGGTAAGCTAGATGGTTTCAGTTCTTTTTCAAAGTTCTCATCCATTGGCGTTTGCACAAGCACCTGGCACTGGAAGGTCAAAAGTTACCCAAGGAGGGCCACTCCACCATAAGGAATTAGGCAACAGTTCTGCAGCTGAGGTACTTCTGGAAATGATGTCTTCAGCCTACCCCGATTAGGCACAAAGGTTTTTAATCTTTCAGGAGACTTCTTGATGCAGGCTAACGCAATCGGTGAATCACTCCATAGATAAATATCGTTGAACTGGACTTAAAGAACTACAAGCACCTTAGCGCAGCTGACAGTTCCAATCGTGGAATGCTTAGAGCTTTAGTTGGACAAACTCTTGATTTGATGCACAATAGACTTGTTTTCGCAGCTCCATTTCTGGCCTTTGACACGATATAAATTACCGCGCCAAAGCTTTTTCGGATGCATCGCAGAATCTATGAAGATCAATAATGATGTCTTCAGGTATAAGAATGAATCTAGGAATTTATAATTTATTCATTTCTGGTAGCTCCTTTAGAAATTTTCACCAAACCTTTAACTCACTTGATGGAATAGGATCGTTTCAACTGAGTTTATTCTTCCACATTTCTTGAAGAAATATTTTGGCCTTGGTAATAACTGGACCGACAAGACACAATGGGTCGAAGAGTCGGGTGATGGTTGAAAGCAATTCACGTTTCGCAAAATTGTTGATTAACTGGTTCAGATACCTTAAAATAAAAACAATCTGACAAAGGTCGCCATAGTAAACCACTGTAGGAGTCTTAATTGTAGGTTGGTCTGATGGGAATATGTATTCCTCGGTTTTACTGTCATTTAACAAGTCTGGATGGCTCGAAACCCATTTATGTAATTCCATAGCTCCTGCAGCTAAGAGGGCTATCCTGCAGCTAACTCGATCTGCAAGTCCTTTGCTTCTTCTAAGTTATTAGATCCGGGTAAAATTTCATCAACATATGTGTCATTGATTAGGACATTCGATGCCTGAGGAGATTTCCCTTGTTCATCTTCCGCTAATGCTCGCAGTGTTCTAGTTGCTAAAAATGGAGCACGCGATGTTCCATAAGTTACCATTTTCAATTTTTATGTCTCCATGGGAGCAAACAGACTAGGTTTCCAAAATATCCGTTGTAGATCTCTATCAGCTCCATCCACTAGATCTGACGAAACATTTTCTTGATTTCTGCACTAAATGCATACCTATGAGTGCGAAATCTGGCCCCACTAGAAAATAACGCTTGTCGTAAAGTTCCTCCATTTAACAATATAGAATTGAGCTGAACCTCATGACTTGATTTAGAAAACGCATGAAAGACGACGCGAAGGGAAGTTGACGTACTCTCAGGAAGAAAAATGCCATGGTGGGGGATATAATATTTTACATTAGAACACTCATGGTCTCTAATTCTTTCCATATGATCAAAGGACAGATATTATCCACAAATGCCTTATACAAAGTTGTCACGGTTTTATTTTTATCTAATTTCCTCTAAAGTAAGTTTTATCACTTTTCTGCTTTTCCTTCGACGCTCCCAACGTCAGCAGTTTATCTTCAGTTACGGGTAACCTTACAATATATGTCTCATTTTCATTTCTCTTGTGTGTAGAAATGAAATGATCTTCACAGAACTGCTTTTCAAAAGTTTTATCACTTACATTTTTAGCGTGATCACCAAGAAAGGATTCTAACTCAAAAAATTGTGATTTGAGTGTTAGAATAGATAGAAAGGAACCAAGCAAACCTTTTACATTTCAGAATATTATATTAAGCTTTACCGCTTTTATATCTGCGCGGCTAACTTGATACGCATCATCTCATAGATAGATAGATTCATTTAACATCGCTGATGATAAATGACTATTTTATATCAATGGTAAAGAATCCTTTTTAAATTACCTTTGATTGTAATTCATATTCGTTAATACTTCGAATACTTAATGATCGTCAATAACAAAAGTAATTTAAATTGAAGCAGGACTTAACTTCTAAAATTAGAAGTGCCGGAGCTCTGTGGAGGATTCTCAAGAAGAAAGGAAATAATAAATTAATAAAATAACTAAGCATTGAAATAATTAAATTGAAATTTAAGAAAATGCAAAGAGGTAAATAGAAATTTAATAAATTATTAAATTAATTATAAATCATTAAATAAAAAAAATAAATTATCCGACCTCGTCTTATTTGGAGCTCCGCCTGGAATTACAAATCCATTCAGTAGTAGCTCTACCAGTACTAGTAGCTCGACTGATCCCTTTTGAATTTAAGCCCTGATTATACGTACAGTGTACTATTTCCAGGGATGATAGATGCAAAAACCATTCTTTTTTCAGCACATCAATGAAAGCAATAAAACGATTAAAGCGACACAAAGGAGAACAGTAAGAATATCAGGATCCGAAAGGAAATTTTAACAGAAAAGTGTAGTTTTGAATATAAAGAGAGGCAAGTCCAAACTTTTCTGAACGCGATGCCTTTTCGATATAATTCTAGACCTTAATCAGAAATTTTCCCTGAATAAGATCCTATAACAACGTGAGAATAAACGTTAAGACTCCTGTGTACAAGCGACAGTTGTGGTCCCCCGCGTTTGGTTATATATTTTAAAACGTCTGCAGGAGCTACAGGAAGTCCCTAATGTTGCACATGCACGACCTGAGTGATCACTTTTTGTACTTTCGCGAACGAAAAATTTACCCGCTCATATGAATTAATTTCATTTCCTGGAGAATAAACATATGGTATGTGGGTGAGAGCTTTTCTTTTTTTAAAAGTCTCAATCTGTGTCCAAAATTTGTGTCCGTGGGAAAGACATGCATTCCGAAGTTAGAATTGTTTTTAGGGCATATTTATTATTAAAATAAGATTTGTTTCCTGAACTGTTGGTTCACTTACATGAAAGAAGTACCGGAACTCTTTTATTTAGAACCCTGGTGCGCTACGGTTAAAATTATGATTTATCTCAAAACCTGAAACGTAGTGCAGCCGGTCTCCGGCTCCATTTAAGGTCTGAATTGAAGCATTTAAAATCTTTTTATGCAGCTTTCTGATATATCTGCTTTAATAATCGGTACGCGTTTGTAATGAAATCATTTCAATCTGTATAATAACTCGCAGTGTGAAGTTAAAGAGAATCTATTTAGATTCAAAAACTCATTTACCGCCTTTCGAATTAATAATGTTTCAACTAATGACTAGTAGTTTGTAATGTACAAAGTTTTATGTAATAATTAGTTTGCTAGGAACACGAACATAATAAACCTGATTCAGAAGGCTATTATATACCAAGACGAATGGTGGTTTGATTCATAACATATAATGCATGCGATGGCGACACTCTGCAAAATTGCATTGGATGAATTTGAATATTTATGCCATTGAAAAGGTAACGGACACAATGCAAATCATTTGGCTCAGTATTAATGTTTAAGCAGAACGTAATGACTCAAAATCCTAGGATCTTGAATAGATTTAAAAGCATCACAAGGAAATGATCGAATTGTATTATTGTCAAACATTTACTAGAAAGACATTATTACCAACTTTAATGCAAATCTCTTTTTGTACGTGTTTTGAAATAATGTGAACACAGGAAGCGTTTCAATCATCAGGAACTTATTATTATATGTACCTGAATATGAGTAAGGTTCTGAAAAATTCGAGCTGATGGATTTTATTTGAGAAAATTTATAATATTCCAAGATATGATACAATATTTTAAACAAAAGGAAAACAGGCTGCGTGT
>KK113301.1:220447-249069 GCA_000611955.2 Stegodyphus mimosarum | reverse complement strand
GGAAACACTGCGTTGATTGATGTGGATTTTATTTTGGTAGAAGCGCTTTCAGCGATTCAAACAGTATCATCTTATTTAGCTGCAACTAAATGAAAGCCAAGTACCTCAAACAGTAAAATAGCTTCCCAAAATTTCAAGAACATACTAGAAAATCACGACGTCGCCTTATATAACGAAGCGTTATGGTGAACGAATGAAATAAAACAAATGGTGCCATTTAAGAGTGGGTATTAAAACAAATGGTGCCATTTAAGAGTGGGTATTATAATCAGAAAAGATCTTTTATTCAAGGGTCATCTTTTATTTCAATACATAAATGTTGGAATAAATGTCAGAATGACTAACGATCGTCTTTTCTAAGATGGCGTCTTCCACTGAAGATCAAAATCCTTTTTAATCGCAGGGATCCAATTTTCGTGAAGTTTCCGTATGGCAGTCCCATTAATTAATTATTAAAGGAAATCTGTTTAGCACAGCGTTTGCTAATTTTTGTACATATTTCATTTACAATTTTTCCCAGCAGCCACATATCGCTGTATTTAATTCCTTTATAACAGAATGTTGTTTATTATTACTATGAAAGAAGTTTTCAGACTGCTCCCAGACATTTTCAATCGTATTAACACTTTGTTCGCGATTACTAGTTCATGATTGCATCGTTCCGACGCCGCTGCTCTATGAAATCCGATGACAGATCCTGTTTAAAAATCTAATCATTGTCGTCTAATGACATCCAAACATAATTAAATATTCGTACAGAAGACACTTATGATCTGTGATAACACACGATGATTCGTTATGGCAATGGTGGATCTGCTATGCATCCAAAACTTTCTCATTTAATCACATCATCTAACTTCACTCATCTGTTAGAACTTTTATCAGGCTTTTGTGGCATGTATTATACCTAAAACATTTATTACCCTCAGGGCATATTATCTCAGCCCAGAAAAGAACTCATTTCTATTAATTTAAGCATAAGCTTGTACCCTACCTCGGTTTCATCTACTTTAATATATAGCTTCTTGTCTCTTCTTAGCAAATAATGTTGCCTTCATTTTAATACATTTAATTAACCCTTTCGTATTGCTAGTTGTTACATGGAGTATCGTTTCGGTTCCAGAGAAAACATTTTCCTCAGGCCACACATATTTTAATGTTACTAGAATTAACATTGTTCTGGCTTTCACTCCAATCTCCTTACTGAATTTTCTATGTTACGGGAACCACATGCAATGCGATCAGTGTAGAAAAAGTGTAATCAGTGTAAAATATTTCTTCAGCATTCCTTAAGATATCTGTGAAGCCCCCCGACCATACAAAAGAAGTTCCAAAATTTAAATATAAATTAACTTCAAAAATACAAGACCATCAGCAATAAAATCACTCACAAATGTACATAGGCAAAGACAATTTCGGATGCCAAAACCTTTTCTTAAAATGCAAAAACTTTCACTGAGATGCAGATTATGCTTTACAGCGCTTAATGCTTTACTTACTGAATTCAGTTTCTGATTCTGGGATTTGCTGCAGGAACCGGAACCTCCAAAATCACCCGCCAAGAATCTTATAACAGAAAGCATCGTTTCTATAACAGCTTTCTTACAGAAGGTAAAGAGATTCAAAACTTTCTTCTGTTTCCTAATAAGGAATGATTTTTTTTAATTTGTATATTTCCGTTTGCGGCCAATTTGGCAATTTTCCTGTATTTTCTTCTCCCTAAATTTTTTACAAACATAAATAAATTTTCAGAGACAAAATTCTGTTGGAATTCAATTCTACTAGAACTGTTTCCTAAATGTATATGAATAATTATGTAAAGGTCATTTTGATAAGGTCATTTTCAAAAACCCAAATTTCCCTTTTCTGAAGTGTTGGAAAGTCAAGTAAAGGTATGTATGTTTCATCACTAGTTATGACTTTAAAAAGGATGTGGCGTCCACTACCATTAAGTAATTTTAAGTTTTCCTTAAACATTCTGACCTGCTCCGTCATTCTGTTCTGTGATCTGTTAGTTTATGAATGATTCAAAGAAAAGCTTATTCTTTAGTTCTTTATGAGTAATTTTATGAAAAGTGAATGCTTTTATATCATTTGTTAGGTACAGTGTTGCCACTGATTAACATTTCTCAGATGGTTGACGCATCTGTAGGATTATAGCTCACAAAGGTCTTCCTGTGTACCTTTCACCCAGGAGAGAATTTTGACCGTTAAGAAATTCTTTAGACCACCTAAATGCAGTGACACGAGATGGAGCTTCATTTCCGTATGCTAACGGTAGACGTTGAACGCATCCTTCTTGATTTTTAGCCCCCACTTTTGAAATAAGAGAACATCGTAGTACGACAATGCTCTCGCGTCAATTCTATTTTCCTTTCTTTCAAAGTTTATTATGAGGTACATAAATTGCAAATGTTGCCCAAAATTATCGTCTGCGGACATTAAAGGAATCAAATTCATACATGCAAGAAAAAATTTTCTTTAGTGCGTATTTTCTGCTCCTGTATGAAAAATTTCAGAGTTATTTACTTATCTTTATTGGTGCTATATGATTAAATACAAATTGCTTTATATTTACTTCTCTGTACCGCCGTAAAAATCTGAGTAGAATGATGCATCACCGGAGTACCTAGGTGCAATGAAAGACCTTACCTCCATAGAAAAATAAATTATTTCGTATATATCAACATAAATACAAAATTAAAAGTTCTAAGGTTTAAGCAAAGACCTTAAAAATACAACATCGTTAAACTTAATTAACAGTTCATTTTTCAATATACAACCATATATTATGAAAGCAATTTTTTTGCGATTGGTGCAAAAAAAAGCCAATTAAGTAGTAAATTAAGTAGAAAGTAGAAAAGCGATGCATATGCAAATATCAGCATCCTGGCGTCAGAGATACGTCAGGACACTCGAAACCGAAGGAACCAGGGCCTACAATGCAAGACAACTTAAGAAGGAGAAAGGAAGACGCATTTCTAGGCATTCTTCTGAAAGTGAAAGCAAATGATATGTGCAGTATGACAACAAGAATACACTAGGACGCCTTTATACGTGGCAGAATAATTGGCAAGCTTGAGGAGAGGTGTAGTTTGACATCTATCGCCCAGGACTTTGAAATTGAAAAACATGTTGTTTCACGAGTTTGAAAAGCTTTCCAGATGGCAGCCACAGCTGTAAAAAAGATTGTTAGTGAGCGGCCAAGGAAACCAACGGTGACTGACGACAGACATACCGCCCTGCAGGCGAAAAGAGATCGAAACCGGAGAACACAAAACGTTTGAAATAGATGCTACTGGAAGAATGAAAAGCCTTACCCCAAGGACTGTTAAATAATCCGGTGCTGAGTATCGAAAGACGGTGCAACGCAATTATGCATTAAAGGAAGATCGTATCCCTTTGTTTAGTCTGTTGTTCTTCGTTTTGGCTTGACAATTTTTGTACTAATGCTATTTTATGCATAAAGCATTTTTCTGTTCGTTCCCTACTGCAAGCGTCCTATTAATATTTTTTCTACTATATTTTCCTTATTCTTTACGTACTACGTTGTGCCCCGTTAGTATGAATTTAATGTCTGCCAGTTGATTTTTGTGGAATTACGGCTCAGATAAGAAACGTTGCTTAAGGTGTGCACATAAGTGGAGTATAATTAAATTCCCTATACGAATTTCAGAGAACTGAAAAGTATAAAAATTGTCTACTTCGATGATATAGTTATATCGTGCAAAATTGGTCTTTTACAATGTTCTTACTTGCAAATGTTTTATTCCGACAATTTTCCTCCTACGTGTTTCGTTCTAATGCCATTTATCATTTTTAATGCACTGAGCAAAGTGCGCAGGAAAAAAATGGCTGTTGCCAGTTGAAAATTCTGAAATGTCTTCCCTGTAACCGTGAGAGCTCTATTGTTTTAAATCATCACAATCTTCAGCGAATGTCTTTAAATAACAATATCTGAAATTTCATTTCGATAGCTGAGGGGATAGGCTGTTAGGGTTTCATTTATATTTTTTATGACTACCCTGTAAATAGGTTGGCAGGAGGTGGAATAAACAGTTCGTTCTTCTTTCGATGATAATCAATGGAAAATATAAGATTAATGGCTGTACACTTAGCTGGTCATCCGTTTTACTACAGCACATTTATTTTTACATTTTAGCAAACTTAATTTTAATGGAAGATTTAGGAATGTTTATACAATTAAATTAGTACGTTTATACAATTAAATTATTACTGTTTAGGATAAAAACAGATTGTAAATACTGTGACATCCATCCGCTATCACAGTTGTTATTTTGCAGATATTCGTTTCCTTTTTGTGCTTCCCTTTGAAGTTTTGCTTTTTTCTGGGGATTTGTAACAGAACCTTTTTTCCACCAGTTAATCCCCTGGCTATTAATCGGGTGTTGACCGCATACATACTTTTTTAACTAAGAGTATGATATAGAACCTCGTCCTTATCAAATAAAAATTGATATATTTTGTGCAGGAGATTAAGTATTTTTGTGTAAATTTTCTAAGCAGAATATTCTGGGGAATCAAAGATAAAATAGGATAAATATAGAATCTTGCAAGTTGCTGTAACTTCGAAAAACATCAAGCGTAAAAAAATATTTTATACCTAAGAAAATTTCTCTAATTAGATATTCGAAACCATTTCTCTGCACCTGCCTTCCGCTGAGCAAACTTGTTCTTTTTAATGTTTTCTCTTTCCATCAATTAAATTGCAATCTCTCGCTCGATAATTTCAAAACATTTTGCCTTGTGTAATACATTTATCTCACTTTCCTAAGTATTTAACTATGGCTTAAAGTAAGCTTTCTGGAGTTTAGGAATGTTTTTGTTAATGTCTGAGTTTGGGAAAGAATCGAAGCAGTATATTTTTTTTTAAATTTACAGTCATTTACAAAGGAAAGATGAAAGTTTAAATTACAAATCATTCAGATTAAAAGGAAAATGAAATTTTGTTTTTCAAAAAACAAATTGTTTAAGCTTAAGATATGTCCGATTTACTATTCATTAACAGCTAAAAATATAATTAATGACAATTGCGTTTTTTGACGTCACTGAAAATGAATGTTATTCGAAATGCTTTTCAAAACAAAGACAAGAATTTTTTATTATTTACTGAATTAATTACAGTGTTTTTACAGAACCTATAAATGGCAATTAGAATCATGATGAACAGCAGACATTTTCAACCAAACAAGCACTATATAGGCAAGATAATCAGTATTCAGGAAATCGTTGTGTTACAGAAGATGAACGAGTTAGTTCTAACAGTATAGGTGAGTTCGAAAACCTGCCTGAGAATATGGTAATCGTCCAAAAGGAATCAGTAAATTTTCGTAATGAACCAATTTTTTTATGCATATCACAAGATATGCGATAGACAGTATATTAAAACAAATAGCAAATCACAAAATGCTATTTACTTGCATTCTCTAAAAGAAAATCTTAAAATGTAATCAATCATTTATATATATATATATATATTTTAGTGTGTAGATAACCACCGCCCTTTAAAGAACTAAGGAAAGGAAATTTCTTCACTGTTTGCTTAAATATTTATTATCTTGTATAAGAATAGATTCCACTGATCACTCTAATACTTCAGAATTTCATTAAAGGTTTGCTAAAGTAATTTTAAATCTTATATCATTTGAATTGGTTACAATTTTGTTTTTATAATGACAAGGCAAATCTTCTCAAATCTTTGCCGCCCCCCCCAAAAAAAATACTTGATAAGAAAGTTGTTATTGGCTGGTCACATGCTGACATATTACTAACTGATTTAATAATATAAACAATAGCATTTACTAGGTAATTGGTTATTAATAAACAACAAAAATTTTATTGACATTTTAAATATTATAGAAAGTATGGTACTTATATTACAATACCACTAAGAGTACACGTCTTGATTTATTTTTGGTGATATTGAAGGAAGCAGTTCTTTTTATCGTTTACGCAGAGTCTACCACTACAGACAGTGCACTGATATTATGTGAGATGGGGTTCAGCTTTATCATAAACCACATCACAAAGATGTCCCATATTTTGGCAAATGTGCTGCTGCTTGTTTTCAAATCTCAAATGAAACAAAATGTCTTTTTTTCCTGCCACAGTGTTAATGTGTTCACTTCGCCCTCGTTTTTTCACGCTTTTGCAGAAATATCAATCTTCTCGTTACCGAAACACGAAAATCATCAGGATTTGCTTTCACCCCACGTCGAGAGCAAGATGTACTAATCTGTAATCGTCACGTCCACAAAATGCCAAAATATATGAGGCCACTAACGCTAAGAAAATAATTTACCAACCATTGTACAAGCTATACCGAAATGTTATTGCACAACAAAATGCAAGTGACATTGCACCAAAAAAATGCAGACATTGATGAAACTCTTCACTTTATCCTAAAATTTCCTCTATGCTTCGAAAGATGGCATCCTATGCTACCAATTTATGTATGAAGTTCGCAAGAAAACCGCCGGCTTACATTCTGTAGAATTCTGAATAGGTTGCTTCAGTATTAGATCACCGGGAGCGAAAGGGTTAAGGAAAAAATGCCTTTGGGGAAGGTGTTTCAAAGAAACCTAACTCGTATTCCTGTCACGCATGGGTAAAACCACGAAAATATCTGTAGAATAGACATAGGTATAGAAGCATTCTATAAACTTGGTATAGAAATATTCTATAGAATTATGATATGGAAACGTTGTATAGACTTGGTATAGAAATATTCTTTAGAATTCTGAATAGGTTGTTTCAGTGTTAGATCAACGGAACGAAAGTGTTAACTAACTAATTATTGGCATTCCCCTTTCTGCCTATATGAATGGCACTTAGGGTCCTCACGCCCCGCGGAACTGGGTCAGGGGTTCAACTCCTTTCCCAGAACTTTGGAGGAGGAAGAAATGCGTTGCGATAGGGCGTTTTAAGGAAACTAAGCTCGTATTTATGTTGCGAATTGATGAAAAAACGAAAATGCCCACGCAGTTTAGGTCTTTCGCCGATAATTAAACCCGAGCTGAGATGCTAGTATTCAGCGCCGTTACCGCTTGTTTGCTGTTAGAGCAATACACTTGAGTAAAGCTGACTGAACCAGAACGTGGTTGTGAAGAATTCAAATAATATGGTGATTACTTTATGCACTTTAATAGGGTGTACTTTCGACCCCTAACTTAAAATATGTAGTTCCATCCAGTAGAAGAAACATTCGGAAATGAAGAATGATTATCTTTTAACATATAGATTTTTATCTTAATGTTCACGTGCATCCTATACTCTCTTTAAAGGGTAATATTGAGGTCATTCTGCTCTTTTTACTTTCCGCCAACCTATATATATATATATGGATATGGGAGGTAATGTTTTCGGGGCAAAAATTCGATAGTGAGTTTTCTGTGAATAAGCACAAACCATAGTCCCTAAAACCCGTTTTTATTGTTTTTAGAGTGTCCTGTTTGAGTATTTGTTTGTGCGTATGCGTAAAACAACTTTTTAGTCCACGAGAACTCTTACATGAAACTTCGGAAAGTAGTCTGTTTCCTTATTTAAACTTTCTGTTTTCATATAAAAAGTTGATCAGTTTTTGAGACAACCGGAAGTGATACATTACAAAAGCCCGTCAGTTTTTCATGCACAACTGAAAGTGATATTTTATCCATAAACATTTTAATTAAAACAATATTAAAATACAATTTAGGCACTCCAACTTTAGTTGTTAAGGTTATTATATCGATGAGAACAACATATTAGAATTGGGCTTAAACTGATAGACTATGACTGGTATTTTACTTGAAGATCTGAACAGATAATTCGTAAACCAATACGTTGCGAAATAGTTCAGAACTTCTTGAATTTGGTATTTAAAACACAAATGGGATTCAGAACAATATATCACATTTATGATCAGAAAATAAGTCATGAAGATGTGTTCTTTTATGAATCAGTTAAATGTAGAAGGCTCTATCTTCAATTTTGTATCCGTTTCACTCATGCGTCGAATCACTTTTCAAATGATAGGGTGACGCCATCAAATATCATCATTATATTATCTTTAAATAAATAATATAACCAACATAAGGAGTATAGTGAATATGAAAAAAGTGTGGCAACGTTTAACACTCTATTGGGAAATTTAAAGATAAGCTGTTTTTAAAAATTTTATGATTGTTGAGTTATTGATTTGAGAATCTGAGATAGTGTATAATTATAGGATGCACTATGATCGATGCGATGTTTTCAAATGAAAGCATAAGAATGGGTGTGTACAAGAGCAACATATTATTTGACAATCATTTTCCATTTTATGGGAGAATAGATTAACAATAATAAAATCTGCAATCTATTAGATTTATACTACTCCCAAAGAGGCATTTTTTTCATTTGTAAGGCTTTAGTTAAACTAACCAAGTTTTATTTTAATTTAAATCTTTCTATCTCTTCTCTGTTTCAACTTCCCGTCAGAAGAAGCGCGCGTTTTCAGCTTATGCTAATTTTGAAGTACAGTGGAGTACTATTTAAACCAGAGGTAGAAACCTCTCAGTGTGAGAGAGCTTTAGTCTCAGATCACGGTCATTCTGCTCGACGTTCGCCTGACCAGCTAGCAGCTAAAATTATAAGCCATAGTGCTTACTACGTGATTGCATATTGAAATAAATTGAAGTGCGCTAGTATTAGTATTTCTTGCTACGCACCAGTTAGTTAGAGGCCAAACTCCGCGAATCTGCTCTGCGAGCAAAGTTTAATTTAATTTCTATTTAGGTTTAGTTTAAATTTATTTGATTTGTTAAGTTAGGCCCAAGTGTGGTCTTTTACTTTTTGTATCTCTCCCGAGTTGGGAAGTGTGTAAATAATAGTGATTTAATAAAAGAGGATTTCAAATCCCTTTCAAGTGCAGTTATTCTCCAGCACAGTATCTACATCAGAACAAAGCCAACATTTTTCAGCTCCCTGTTCCAGTTCAGGACTTGAGGATAAGGACCCTAGTACTTCAACATGTTTTCTAAAACTGTGCACGGAATACACAGTCCTGACACATTTACGCACGCATACACATTTTGAGAGCATTTGGACAAATATCCCTTTGGGCTAAAAACATTGAAAACAGCATATCTTTAGAATTTTTGATAGACAGTCTCACGCACTGGAGATAATTTTTTTTCGTGTACAGTGCTGTCATTACTCGTTTTGAAATCATTAAGTTTGTTAATCAAAAATTCGTTAAAGATTTACAAAATATGAAATAGACAATAAAACAAATTCAAAATTCCGAATTCGGATTTCCAGGCGCCCATATCCGAATGGAGGGCTATTTTATGCAAACTTTGATGGCTTCAGGTACCGTTGCTTTTCACAATGCGAGAAACATACATACATTCATGTAGATTATTTATTGTTTAATTTCCTTAAACACAATATAGGGCGATAATATTTAGTGGCAACAATTTGAAAAATGAAATGAACATTTATAGTGAACCGACTCAAAGTGCCATTTCGAGACTAATAGCCCTTCTGAGCCAACGCTCCTTTGGGATAAAAAGACTGGTGTCTATAATTAACATTTAACCATAAAATTTGTAAATATATTAGATTTTATTTCGAAACAACCAACCAATTCCCTGTTTTAAAGAGCAACAAGGCTTAAGTCAAATATCACTTGATACTTCACTTAAAGCCTGCCGTTATTTGAAACATGAAAGTGCCAGGTGGTCATGTGCTGGAAACATCAGATTTTTTTCATTATAGCAGAAGAAAACTGTGCTGAGAACAGATTATGCGATCGATGACATATTTGCCTTTTCCTATGGTATGTCACTTTGTAACTATAAGCTTAATTCATACTATTATTTATTTGAATTTTTAATTGGAAAAAGTGGTTTCTAACTGTTTATATACGTATATTTGTAAAAAATAATAATTTTAATGCGAACTTCAATTTTGAGAAAAGATCATGACAGAGCATTTCTAGAAGGAAAGTAAATAAGAGAGAACAATTTTAAAGATTTTCCCATTTCAGGAACGGGCGAATGCGTGATACCCATGTAATGAATTTAGGACCTTCGAAAATGGTGATCTGATTGCATTTAAGGAAAACAAACTTTTACCATGCCCTTAAAGAGGGGCCTTGCCGCAGCACATTGTCTTATTCGAACATAACGGCAAAATCCGGTGACGAACTTATTCCCTTAGTGGACAGTAAGGAGCGTGACGAACAGCAGTGTTCATATGAGAATGGGGTGGAGGACGCGAAATAACTAGTTAGAGAAGGGGTTATAGTAATCCCAAATACCTCCTTTTCTGCAAGAGGAGTGGAATAGGGGCAGCGAACTGAGGAGCCAAGATTGGTGGATGAACACCTTCGAACTCCCTGTTTAACTTAGTGAAGATAACAATAGGAACGGACTAGCCGACGGCAGTAGCAAAACAGAAGACGGAGAATCCCATAATGCTCCGTCTTTCATCGAGGAAAGCAAGGAAAAGCAGAGGCTAAAGTGAAAACTTCTTCACCCCGCGGTCTGAACTAGAAGCATTCTAGGGAATCAGTCAACTCCTTCTTGAGTCAAAGACGAAAATTCCTGACCGAAAGAAAAGCGCAAGAAACCATCTCTTTCATCCCCAATATGGGCATAGAATGAATGTTTCCTGTGTTCAGTGCCCTGAATTGGATTTCAGTCCTTCTCAACAAGGACCTATGCTCATGAACTTTCTTATATGGTATCCCATTATCATTATGATATTGCCTTAAGATGTGCAACTTTGTATATCTCGTACGTGGTAATTTGTGCCTATATTTTCATTAAAAATTATTTTATGCATTTAAGTAACCCAGGTTATTATGACACTTTTCTTAAACTATTTTAGAGAGGAATAAATGGAAGTTAATCCATTTAAGTGTTGTATTTGTTTCGAAGATCCGTTAATAGGTTGTTCGCTTTTATTTTAGGTTAAGCTCACTTTTGATTCGGATATATTTGTATATACTAACCACTATACGATGTAAATTTTCTTAAATCATTTTTTAATTTAAACTAAATTAATTATAAATTTTAACTGAAACGGCAATAAAAGTTTTTACATAACACTTGCAATAGTGTAATTTTCATAAGTTTTACGTAATTTGGGGTCCTTATATTCCAAATACTTTTGTATAATTGCGGAAACAAATACGGAATAACACATTAGAACATTTCTGACGCTAGCAAATACCTCCGCTCGGCAACCTTTCTATACCTACCGCCGACTTTGGGGGCAGTAAAATTTCTGTACCGCCCACCTGTTCACAATAACTTAATATAGCTCAACTGCAAAGAACTTTTTAAGTGGAGGTTTAGTAAAAAATATACTTAAATTTATGTACTTATTTATACTATAATTTGCAATATTAAACTTTTAATATACAGAATATTCATTAACAAACTGTATAAATACATGTATGCTATTGCGTATGTAATACATTCCTGATGTATATCTATATGGAAAAACTGGAGAACATTATGCGAAGGGGTATGCTCAACTAGTGTTCTAAACTTTAAAGGGATGTCTATATATTCATGAATGATTCGATCTTCTTTGAACATTATCGGACAAAAACCTCCACCGCCCACCGTGAAAGCTGAAATCACTCATTAGTGGTGGGTAGAGACAAGTTTGACTATCCATGTGTTACACAGTAGTGGGGATTTGGGACACTGGACATTATACAGATGCAATATGAATATTGCGTTGTTACTTAGCGCCCTTCTATTGTGATGAACAACCTAGCTACATGGGTGTTTCCATCTTATTTTTCTCCATGTGTAAAGTAAATTCTAATTGCGTTTTCTTAGAAAGGTCCACCAACAGCCAAGCTATAAAGTTATTGAATACTGATAGTCTGACTAAAATTCAAATCCAGAAGAATCCTTTACGAGTGCATTCATACATTTAGGCAGATAGTCTTCATATACTTTGTCTTAATTTCTCCACTGTTTTCTCGGAGATAGATTCTTCGATTTAAAAATTATTGTCAACCGTTAGCAACAACACGCACTCGTCGGGGATAAACGTAGCCTTGACCGTTATCCCCGAGAGATACTCATAGCTTCGTGTTTTCCAGTCATCCCCGAAAATGCAGCGGAAATAAAAAGAGGTGATTGATAGCGTTATTGGTCAAGATCTCTTCACAATGTGAAAAAAGAGAAATAGGAATGCACTTCTGCCCCTTTAGCTGGTATTGAAATGGAACTACTTCTCATTTAAAAGCGTGTGCTTAGGGGATCGTCTTCGTTAACTTTCAGATACGAAAGTAGGGAACACCAAAAAATTTTTCTCTTGGGAATAACAAGCGCTTTCCTAAGGAGGGTCTTGACAGCTAGTAAAATGGAGAAAGAGCTATTTCTAAGGCTAGTTTTCAGATGCAAAATATTTATCTTTGGAGGGGGGAAACAAACATTTGAGTTTCGTTGGATAGTGATATGGTCAATCAATTAACGTAAAATTCATTCCCGAAGACATTCCTCTCCTGCAGCATACAGCCTTAGTGCGCTTTGCACTAGAGCTGTATGCTTTTGCCCTAGGTCTGTATGCTTAAGGAGATATAATAAAAATTCTACAAAGTACGTTGTCATAATCCTTATTCTGGAATCTATGCAATGCTTTTCATAATAACGAAATACACAAAATACTAGATAGCAAAAAGTGCTTAAAACTTTCTTCAGAGTTTTGTAAGTTTTATATATAATCAAAATTACATCAATTCAAGTGGCGCTTTTTAAGAAACGGGAAACAATCACACTCAACTTCTCCCAAATTGTGCTTTTAATACACGAGTATTTGTTACTTTGGTATTATATAACTAAATATGCAACACAGGATCATCGTTTTATAAAATAAAAGTCTGAATATAAATTTTTATGTTATATGACAAAGAAATGCGCATTGTAGTAGCTAAACTTAAGATAAAGAATTTATAATACAAATTTAGTTCGTGTGTTCTTCTTTTGATAAAACGTTTTCATGAACAGTTATCAAAACATACTGTAAACTTATAATTCTTTTCTTTTAATGGAGCTGTAATTTAATGTGCAATCTAAAATTCTCAAAATGCTCAGAATTTTTACGCTACGCTTTTATAGTACATGATTGAAACTCTGACTTTATTCTCATGCATTTGCTTCCCAAAAGCCCAAGTTACTCGCAATGCAAAATAAATAAGTAACAAACAGAACAAAAAAAATTAACCCACCCAGTAAGATCCTCTCTTCAGAAAATTCCACAATCTCGCAGAATCTCGCATCCCAATCAAGAAAATGAGATGCCGAAATGCACCCTTGATGGTTCTCAACAAAGTAATCACAGCCTCTGATTCTCGCTCTCGCTCAAGATCGGTATTTACGAAGAATTGTTTTCCTGATGCGGGCCCATTTTATTATTTGAGATGATGAGGCGGATTTCTTTTTATGGCAGGATGAGGATTTTTATCATCGACGAGATGAAATTCCTGAACTGTACCGGAGAAGAGCATTTACGGTATAACTACAGTGGCCTTGGGCATGGATTTGATAGTTATATTCTTCAAATTTAATGAGCTCGCTTATTTCAATGAATATCTAGCGGTCATTATCAAAAGTATCACAAAGAAAGGAATAAGTACCAGAGCGTAAATATTTTCTCATATTTGAGCTTAGAAAATTAAATGTCTGGACAGTTCAAGGAAAACGTCTCTATCGGTGTTGTTGTTAATATTAATATTATTTTTGTTATTAATACTAAATATGCCAGAAATCATCTAATTTCCCTGTGCATGATCTCATAGAATAATTAATTAACACATCAGTAAAGAGAAAGATCCACTCTTGGAATCCTGGATTCCGAATGAAATTATTATTATTGAATACGTTATTACTATCATTATTGTTAGTTAGTATTATTATTATTATTAAATATGTTATTATTTTTTAATATACTAATTTTATTATTATTATAATTTTCATTATTTCTATTTAATATGTAAAGAAAGATCCAATTTCCTTTTTCCTGCTCTCAAGGAGTAAGTCATTAATACACACATCTGCAAAGTGAATGATTGGGACTCCGGACAGAATTATTATTATTATTGTTCAATATTTTAGTAATTCAAATTATTATTATTATTATTGTTCAATATTTCAAATACATTATTATTATTTCTTAATATGTATGGAATCGCCCATTTCCTTTCGCGTGCTTTCTTGGAATTAGTAGTTAACGGAAACGTGAACTACTAATTCCAAGAATACACAATACAACGTAGAAGATCCGTCCGAATCCTGGCAAGAGTTTAATTGATTCTTCATATTCTCTACCTTCGAAAGAACTTGTCTCCACAGCGGCGCTCGAATTTTAACATCAAGATGATAGACCATTATCACCTGGATTTGGTCAACTGGGTAGTAAGTACTGCTCTTAAAGTGGAGGAGAATGTTAGAAATTGTTTCATTCTTTCGTGAATATCTCGTAATGAAAATGCTTAGCATGTCCAGTTTAGCAAACAGAACGATCTGTGGTTCGGATCCTGGCAAAGAAAATAAGTCAGATCTGATTATCTGCAATTCTTTTCCCACGTCTGTTCAACGGCCCTCAAAATTGAAATGGATTGGATGGTAATTCGCCACCAGATGAAGTTTCTCGAATGCGTCCCGTGAGTTTTCTCAATTAATCTTTAAATGATGAAATGTGCAAGGAATTATCGCATTCCTCTATGTGTACTCTCGTTTTATAAATGGTTAGCGCGATCTGCTAGCACATTGGAAGATCTGTCGTTCAGATCGAACGATGCAGAGTTAAGTTTCCACGTCTCATGTGTTCAAAAACTCTAATATCTCTACAAATATGCTAAATTTTGTTTTTACGTATACTTTTACCCAATTTTTATTTAAGAACGTTTATGAAAAAAATCTGATTAGTATTTTACACCATCCATTTTTATATGATTTGATACAAATGACGTCTTTTAAAATTCTTCATTTGAATTTCCTCAGTGAAATTAGTCTATTTGTGAAAAATTATTAGAATTTGTGCTTGTGATAAGTGTAGACGTGTATGTGGATGAATATATTCTTCGGTTTAGTTTCGAATTTGAAATAAGGCTCAACGTTTTTCCTCTATAATCCCTACAAATTTAATAATGTTAGCTAATTATTTTAGTGCACCTTCCATGACGACTATATCCTTTAGATATTCATCTTCGTAACTGACCAATGTTTTGGGGAACATACATATGTGATCACACCAGCCATCTCCTTTCTTAGATGAATACTATCATCTTCAGGTTAACCGAAGGCGGACAGATCAGGTTGCGGTTTAACCATGTTTTGTCTTAAAAACAGATAATTTTGTTTACTGTGGAACGACTTGGAGAATTAACTATCTCGGACCATCCAAATAAGGCAAAATTCAGAATAAAATGCGTAGAACAACAGCAGTGATAGTATTTAAAAATATATTTTATCAGTAAAAATACGTAATTTAATTATGCAGAGTCTGAAATATATAAGAACTGATATAATATATGTTAAAATAAATTGCTTAATATATAAAACCTTTCTATTCTGAATTATATTTTTTATGTTGTTCTTCTTTTGAATGCTGATTTAAGATACATAAGCAAGTAAGCTTATTCTACAAATTAGATGGTTCAAAAATGCAGAAAAAGAGTTAATAATATTTTCTGTTAATTATTGTGTAGGTTTATTTGTCTTCTGTGTATGTTTTGAACTGCTCTTGGATTAATCGTTATTTTGGATCAACCGTGAGTATCGCCCCCAGTATTAACCGGTTAACCCGTTCACGATCCATCGACAGTCTACTGTTTTTTTACATAAAACCCAAAGCATCTGGAACCTTGGATGGTTGTTTCAGAGTTTTTACTGTGTTTTCTAATTTTTCTTTGTCTTACTGTAAAACAAAATAATAAAATAACCTACATTTTTGCACATTTTGGCTTGCTTTGGAAGCATAAACTAGTTTCAAATTCTTAGCAGACGTAAAGCGAATTATCGCTATGCCTGAAGCAACTACAGAGACTTGAAGAGGTTTAAACAACCTTTCGTATTTAACCAAATTTTGAACGTAAGCGCACTTGATGTACTAAGAGAATCAACCACCTCTTGTTGACGATATGACTAAAGTAACAATCAAATTTCAATTCAAAACGTAGACCACACAATTAAGTTTTAAATTTAAGCTGGCACAGAACTTCTAACCAGCGTATCAAATTGAAATTTCGGCAGCAAAACGCAAAGCCGAAAAATTACGAACTTAATCAGAGCTGGCCCGAAATATATAACGTAACCACTAGGGGAAGAACTACGTTGTACAATGCAAACAAACCTCAGCTTGAATACTCTCAAACTCAATTTACATTCTGCTGAGGAAAGAGAAAAGAAAACGTTATAGTAAAGGCTGGAAAAATAACTGATTAATTTAAATAATAATTCTTACTGTTTGTTTAACAAAATTATTTCTTTAATCTGTTGTAATAAGGAAATTTATGTAAAGCAACACAACTTCGTAAAGAATGGGACATGCCAGTGACATAATTTATTATTATGGTAACATGATGATGAAAGAATATGCGCAATTCGATCTCATGAAACTTGTTTTATTAGTATTAAAGTTGTTTATTGACATGGAGCTTCCCTAAGACTGTTTCCATCGATATATTGATTCTGGTTTCTCATTTCTTGTTTAAAATTAACACTTCTTAAATGCCTTTTTGTATAATATATATAATAATAAGTTTTAAGTTACAATATTTTAATGAAATGCGCTAGAGTGTAAAAAATAATTTTTAGCAATCACTTTGCTGTTGATCATATATGACTGAAACTGAGATCATGAGGCACTCATATTTGAATTGCATTAACTTGAAATTAGTTTTTGAACTTTTCTTGCCCTCTTTTTGAGTTTGCAATGAAAATACCATATTCCACAAGAAAATTGCTTCAAAATTCAATACAGAATTTGTTGCTACAGAATCAGCGTTTGATAGTACTAATCTATCCTCGTTTAACAATCATAATAATCTTCATAAACTTTTGAGCTTTACATCATTCTATAGATCAAACAGTAATTTTCTATGTAAACATTTTTTGAAATTTTGCCGAATTTTTGAAGTTTTCAAAAACAGTTCATGCAGATGTTAACAATGATTATTTAAATCGAAAGAATTAATCGTTTGAACCATTGAAGTTCGAATATTTAATCAAACATCAGACATTTTACTGGCTTAAATGTAACTTTAACCATTGATTATATTAAAAGATATCGACAAATAGATGCTATGAGTACGCCGTTTTTTTAAGTAGAGAGGCTATGATTTTCTATATTACCTTTTCACGTTCTGCGGAACAAAAAGCATAAAATAAAATGCTAGCATCTGTCAAAAAGTTAGCTGTGTTGGCAAAAAAGTCTGCCTGAATATAATTTTTTTAATCATCACCTTGAGCTGCAATGCTTCAGTCCCAGCATTCTTACCAATCAGGGCAGGATTAACCATTAAGCAACATAAGCACATACCTAGTGCATCAAGGTAAAGGTGCACCACAAAAACATTCTTAGATATTTAGGAAAGGTAGCACCAAATAATTTTCCATTTCTGTTTTTACATTCTAATGCATGGTGCAGCTAAACAAAAACCGCAAGAGGGAGAAGGAATGAAGAAAAACAATGGAGCAAACATATTTAGGGCACCACAAAATCTTTTAAGTACTCATGTTTTCTAAAAGTCTTAATCCGACCCTGTTGCCACTTCTAGAATAGGGTCTCGAAGTCATTTTTTTATTAATGAGTCTTGAAATTCTAAGATTCATATTGATTCTCGTCACTGAAGATTATTTTGAGTGTAAATGATGAATTATCTCCTGCACGCTCATAAAGATTCTGGCACTTTGCTACGCGGTTTTCTTATTCCTGAGAGGTCAGAAAATGGAGACAACCTTTGCTTCAACCCACCGCATATTCAATTAGGATTGTCAGAATTGTATGCACAGATCATTTCGATACACTTACAATGTTTGCTGTATAGTTAATTTCCTGCAATGATCCGCAAGCGCAAATTCCAGAATTTGTCTCACATTTTCGGAGGTGACTGATATTCATGGATAATTTTTCCAATTTTGGCGCATCTGTTCCGTGAGAAATATTACGTGGGACACATTGCCTGTTTACATCAAGCTCTCAAGCATGGTCAGTTTTACTCTGTCCGATTTTTTCAGTTTAATTTCATATTAATTCCAAAATTTCGCGTTACGTCTTTATTCCACATTTTTCTGCATAATGCGAGTACAATCGTAGACTGCAACACCCACGTGATTACAAAACACTTATGTAACTATTTCCGATGTTAACATAACAATATCTCTTGGCTCCATGCTTTAACGAGAGCTACCAACAGCCGCAATACGTTAGGGCATAGGTTCCCAAATTTTTTCGAACTGGTGCCCCCTTTTCTAGTGAATATTTCAATACCGCCCCCCCTAGAGAAATAAGAGCGTACATAATGCATGGTGAAAACAAGAATTAAATAAAAAAATTACTAATAGCTAGAATGTTGTTGGAATTGAAACGCTGCTAAATTTCTTCGTTATTTAAAAAGAAAAATAAAAGTTTTAGCTTACCTGTTATAAGGACAGGCAGGGGTTTTGATGATACGAAATAATCCATAATAAACTATTGCTTTCTAAATAAATAAATTGACAGTTTCAGAGAACACTCAAAAGGCATACTTAATTATTATTAAAAAGTGTTTTTATTAAAATTTAAAGGCATCGAATTTCTAAAACTAATGAGAAGGCTGAATTTGATGCATTTTAAGAAGCTTGTTAATATCAGGCTCGATTTTACTTAAAAACAATCGTAAATCGCCGCGTTCAGTAACATGGAGCCGATTTCTCTTTTTCGTTACCAATGTTGCTACAGCACTAAATCCACGTTCTGCTAAATATGAAGATGGGAATGCTAGCAGAAATCGTTGCACAATCGACCATAATCTTGGATACAATTGCGAAATCGACTTCTGCAGCCAAAATTCTTGGTAGCCATTCTTGAATTTAATTTTTAATTCCTCATTTGTCGTCAGTTCTATCAGTTCTTCTTCTAACTGAGATGGTCCTGCTGTGTTGACATTGGAAAAAGGATCCAAAACCCAGTCTGGTATGTCCATGTTTAAAATGTCCTCGAATCGTTCCTTGAAGTCATTGTAGAGGTTTTCCAAGTGCTGACAGTAAACAAGCAAGTCGTCGTGCTTGAATGATACTGCTGATAAACATGGGAAGGTATGGAATTCACGTCTGCCTATATTTCTTTTATATAATAGCAGTTTAGACACGAAAGCAGCAATGCTATTTTTAGTCTTAATCAAGTTTAAGTCTTCTCCTTGAAGTTGGAGATTGACATCATTAAACAATTTATAGAGGTCTGCTAAGTACGCAATATCGTTTTTTGATGCGATGAGGTTGTCGCGCAATTCCGTGTCTTTGTTTCCTAGGAACTCTATCACAGATTCAAACAGATTGTAAAATCGAGTCAAACAAGTACCTTTTGAAAGCCAGCGCACCTCTGTGTGAAGCAGCAATCGGTTGAAATCTTCATCATTTGCAATGCAAAGCTGACTAAATAATCTGTCATTCAACGAGTTACTTCTGATTTTATTAACTGCTCTTATAACATATTGCAGTGATGTATGGAGACGTTCGCTCAAATTTTTCGCAACCAAATGCTGTCGATGAATTACGCAATGCACAGCAAGCACGTCCGGAACTTTATTTTTTAAGCATGCTATGAAGCCTTTGTGACGCCCTGTCATAGCCGGTGCGCCATCCGTAGCAACCGACAAAATATTATTAAAAGGAATTTCCTTTTCGTCAAAAAACTTTTGCAGTGTATCAAATATGGTTTCTCCTTTTGTATCTGTTTCCAAATTGGTAGCAAACAACATTTCTTGACATATTTTTTCATCTTTGATAAACCTCACGTACGACAATAACAATGCTTCATTGGTTGGTAAAGTGGACTCATCCAGCTGAATTGAAAATTGACAAGTCTGCAGATAATTGCACAACGATTCTTCAATGTTTTCAGCCATCTCATCAATTCGTCTTTGCACAGAATTATTGCTCAAAGGAATTTTTCGGATAATATCTGTAGCTGGTTTATGGAGCACGGTGGTTATTACTTCTTTAACTGCTGGTAAAATTAAATCTTCCCCAATAGTATGTGGCTTGCCTGTTTTAGCAATCAACAATGAGATATTGTACGAAGCTCGAAGTCCGTCATCGTCTTGTTTAGAAGCTGATGAAAATAATTTTGATATAGTTGGCTGATTTTCAATCTTCTTTTTTATCTCTAGAAAATAGGTCATATCTCTGTCTTTCTTATCCGGATGCATTTTATTAAGATGATCTTGAAGCCTAGAAGGTTTCATCGCTTCATTCGAAAATGTTTTTTGACAAATAAGGCACAATGGAGATGATGGATTTGAGGGATTTTCGATAAATCCGTATTTTATATAATCCGCACTGTACTGCCGCCTCTTCTTTTTTGCTTCCGACATGGGTTTTTCTTTACTTATACTTGATCCAAGTTAAGGGAGCTGCAAGGGATACTGCCGGTTTAAATAATATAAGTTGAAGTAGCAAAATATTAAGGCAACGCCGTTTTCATCGTACGCAGTACATGCTGCGATGAACGATAGATAGTGTGAGCCTGAGTCTGTAGCATTCTGCGGGGCTGTTCTATTTTTAGCTACCTACAATTTTTGATCGGGTAAACCACTGGTGACGATTTGTCTACTCCGCCGCCGCTTATTTCGGCGCTCTAATTTTTTCCCGCGTCCAACGTCGCCTACGCACTTTTACAGACTCTCTTAGAATACAGTTTAGTTGGAGATCTCGCTATCGTTGCCGCTTGTAAGTGGCATTTTTTAGTCCCAGTGACATTTTTTGTAAATGTTACGGCCAAAGCCCGAAATCGGCCAATTCGCATTTTGGCCAACGTTGCTGTAAACTTACCGGCGAATGTCCAATCTTTTTGTTGATTTCTGGCTTTGACCGGCCAATTTGGGAAAAAAGAAATCAAGGGCAGATGGTTTTACACACTGTTAAAAATGAAGTATTTAAAAATGAGTACTTCTGTGAGTTCAACGAGTAGAAACTATTCAGTGAACGCATATGCTGTAACAATGTGATAGTGTGAAGATTAGATTTGCGCCCTTCAAAATGACGAATTATATCTTAAGCAAATGCGTTGCGTATCGAGTATGAATACAGAGGCAAATTGAGTACTCAATTTGTCAACTACCTTTAAGGGTGATCCTTAGTCTTTTTCTGCTCCATAGACTCAATCTACCATTATCACATCAGGCTTTGGCCAAGAATTCCCAGCCACTTCGCGAAATGGCCGGCCAAAGTATAAAATACAATATTAATTGCAAGTATTTCGGACTTTGGCCAAACCTCCTGGCCAAAACGCGAACTGGCCGAACTTCGGGCTTTGGACGTAACATAAATATGTACATAAAGACAATAAAGATATATTTTTGCACTGAAGGCTTTTCCTTCTGATATTATGAACTCCGGTTCTACTGTTCCTTTCACTAAAATGGTGACCCTTTCAACAAAAGTCAACAGTTTTCTGCGACTTTTTGGAGTGCATCTCGCCAAATTGGCAAGACAGGTTGCTAATTTTAGCACATGCAGCCCCAGAATCGTACATACTAGAGAGGTATGTCTTTCTCTGAACAGTGAAGTCTCTTATCGAAATATGTGAATTTTCGCACACGTGATAGAAATGAATTATCAGCGTGATTTTAAAGTCTTTTTTAGACTATATTTGGCTAATCTTCCAACGCCCCTCTGTGCCATATCAACGCCCCCTAATTTTCTCTGGGTTTTTTACCGCCCCCCTGAAAGCCTGAAACGCCCACAAGGGGGCGTTATCGCCCACGTTGGGAACCTATGCGTTAGGGCATTCCAGAGGTAATCTAGAAATCTTATGTATATAAAAACATTTTAATAACGTTGTTTTAGTGAAATGCATTATAGATTAAAAAATATTTTTAACTATCGCAACGCTCTCGGTCATAAAAGGCTAAAACTCAAGTATTCGAATCCAATCACAAATTTAAATCAAAAATGCAACTTTATCTCTCCAATATTTATTTATATAAGGAAAGAGATCGTCAAATACAGCTCCACTGTCATCTTCTTAAATATCACCTTCTTTAAATCTGAAATAATATATATATAATTCAGTGGATTTCGTCATCCTTCATTAAACGTATTAAATATTCAAATCAGTAAAGCTTATTAATAATCTTAGAACTGCACAACAAGAAGTAAAAGGTTTAGCAATTTTTATTTTTTTGAAAAATGTTTACCACTGCACTAAGTTATTTTTGTTCTAATCAAAAGCGTGTATTTAATTTATGTTTTAAGGATTTTTGCGGGGAAATGTGAAGTAAGCAAAAACGTAACAGCTAACTTGATGCAATTCTTTAATCGTCTTTTCGTTCTTTGGATTAAAACTGTTTTTAAACGAAAATCATTTACCACAAAGAGGTTATACTGTATAAAGCAATTTTGCGGGAAGAAAAAGATTTTAATCTGTTTCAAAATGCATTTTCCTTACAATATTTGGAAACATAAAATTTGACTTTTGAATAAAAACATGCAAACCGTAATGCTTTCTAAAATCAAGCAACAAAAGTAATATTAAAGAAAAAGGAAAGGAAGCAAAGAAATCTGAAAGGATTCAAATTTTACTGTCCCACCAGTTTATTTGTTAAGATTTTTTATGCTCTCACTGAGCATCGCAAGTTATGAATCTACTCTTGGACTCATTCTTGCTAAAACATTTTTTTGTCTTTTTAGCGTATTTATTAAGCATGGCTTTTTCACATATGCACCTGAAATTCAAGAGCAAAATCAAAACATGTTTAAAAACAGCATATCTTTAGAATTCCCGAATAGAGTGTTAAACATTGCCATATAGTTTTCAATTTTTTTCAGTTATTTCTCAGTTTATCGTATCAGCGTTCACTTTTCTTAACAAGATGTCCTACACAACAACAAGATGACAAATTTTTGCCTCCTAACTTATTAAACATAATTTTCTTCACACTTACACCACATAAAATTCAACAGCAAAATCACAAAATGTTTAGTATTCTTGAAACAGTTCCAAATATTAATCTTTAAGTAGTGGAGATCATTAATTAAAACTGAATTATAATTAAGTTACATTTTTCCAAATGGCAACTGTCTGGCGCGCTGGAGATAAAAAAGATGTTAGAATAGATGGAGTAAGCATAACGTCACAAAAATGAAGCCAAGGAAATGTTAGCAGTGTGACGACATGACGGAACATGGCCGCCATACAGCGTATGGATAAGACTCCGAAACGTATTGCTAAATAAATTGCACTGACTGTGAGAGCAAATATCAACGTCCGCAGGTTCGGAAAACTGTCTGTATGCATAATTTGAATAAATTATTATTGAAACTCCACTGGTCTTTCAGGTTTTAACCATGTATGCATTTGTTTCATAATTACGATTTACACTTTCATGTACCTAGTTTTTCTTTTTATTTGAAATCTTTGGAATTTTTCTAAGTACCAAATCATTTATGTTAAAGATTAAAATTAGAATGGAATACTTATAAACATTCAATGATGAACAGCTAACATGTAGACAACTCCGATTAGGATGTAAACAAAACCAATCAGAAGTCAAACCGTGATGTTTCATGACTTCATTTTCATTACACAGGACATACGGGGTAAGCTTACCCCATTTAATCTAACGTTCTTGGAGATAAATATGTTTTATTTCGAATAGTGTTGCCAATTCTCGCTCTCAAATCGCTGAGTTTTTTAAACAAAATTTATATACACGAATACTAATAATACACGAATACAAGTATTATTCTGTTACACAAAAGAATAAGAAAAGTATTAAAAACATTCATTAAATAATTCATATTTCTTTTTATCATTCGAGTGTCTTCGAGTAAGCACTGGCAGAGAATCTATAACACAGACATTAAGTATCATTATAGTCATTTATAAATTCTAATATTTCATAAACTTCTGTTTTCATACTTAATATCAGTTTAAATATTTATTCTAAAGAAGTTTAAATTCTAGAGAATAAATTATTTAGTTATAGAGAATAAATTATTTACTACGTATACATATACATAGTCTCATAAAGAAACAAATCTGAACCTATGTATTAGGTAAATTCTGATATTTATGTCTGAAATCAGAAATGTTATTAATTTTGTCTTTCGGAGCTGAGCTTTTATTTTAATCTTCCATCAGAAAATAATCTTTCGATTACTCTGCGATTTCCTGGAAGAGATTCTTTGTATGATATATTTCTTTTGGAATGAATGAGCAGTTACAGTTACAATAATTTTGTACTACGAAAATAATTTCGAAATTAATTCTTGCTAGAAGATAAATGTTGAAGTATCTATGTACACTCACGTTTGTGAAAATTGCAACACCAAGAAGGAATCGTCATAATTGAATGCAATTTAATACACAGTTGAGTGGTAGTGGTACAAATAAATGATTAAATGTTCAAAGCAAACAAACAAGAACAAGAGATCAGAATCAGTATTTTGTGTGGCCACCACGCGCCGCAATAAGTGCTGCTACACGACGTGGCATGGAGTCAAACAAAGTTTGAATGTCTGACTGAGGAAGAGCATTCCATATCGTTTGTACGCGTACCCAAAGTTCGTCTGCAGACGCAACAGGACGAGGATCACGAGCAAGACGCCGACCAATGACATCCCACACATGTTCAATTGACGACATATCCGGGGAACACGCAGGCCAAGGAAGAAGCTGTACCTGCTGCGCTGCAAAGAAGGATTTAACAATCCGAGCAGTATGAGGGCGGGCATTGTCCTGTTGAAATACAGCGCCTGGCAAGCTTTGAAGGAAGGGAACAGCTTCGGGCTGTAGAACTTCACGGATATACCGGTTGCTGTTCAGATTGCCCACAATTCGTAGCAATTGAGATCGTCTATGATATGCTATGGCGCCCCAGACCATAACTCCGGGTGTTCGTCCACTGTGGCGTTCGATAATGCACTCCGGAAGGTGGCGTTCACCGGCATAGCGTCTGACACGAATGCGGCCATCATGGTACCACAAATTAAAGCGGGATTCGTCAGAAAACACGACATGCTGCCAATCAGCACGCCAGTCTCTATGCTGATTGGCCCATTGTAGCCGCAGGCGGCGATGGTCGTGCGTTAGGGGGATCCTGTATAAAGGAGTCCGTGCGCGCAGTCCACACTGCAGCAGACGTCTACGAATTGATGAAGCACACAATGAAACACCTGTAGCTATTGACCACAGTGCTGCCAATTGTCTAGAGGAAGCTGTACGGTCCGTCCGCGCCATGCGGACCAGGTGTCTATCATCGCGAGCTGACGTCACATTTCGGGGTCCACTCCCGGATTTCCGAGTTGTCCGACACTCGTCCGTCCACTGCTTCCAAACGCGCATCACTGTGCTGCTGTTACGCTGCACACGAGAGGCTACTGCACGATACGACAATCCAGCTTCACGAAGGCCGATGATTCTCCCTCGTTCAAACTCTGTAAGTTGTTCAAATCTCGCTCTCTTTCGTCGACGAGGCATAAGTACAGATTGAGTTAACGTTTACCACTAGCAGATAACCACCGATAACCATACACGCCTCGCTACAGCCGTCTATTTATTCGGATCCATCGGCCGTTCAGAGGGCGCTGCTCAGCATACGCATGCGCTACGGATTTGCAATTCTAATCATTTGCATATCATGCGCTACTTTGCATTTCCTGAAAATTTCAGCTCACTCGCGTAAGTCCTTCATGGTGTTGCAATTTTCACAAACGTGAGTGTATATATAAGAACACGTTAGAGGTTATATTCAATTATTATTATCTAAAAATACCTATTTATCTTTTGATTTATAATATCCTACTGTCAAATAAATAGCTGTCATTATCTACATGGCTCATCAGATGTACCTCTGTGTTTTATCGCATTTCTTTATTAAAAGAGAGGTCACTCGTATAACAGTTGTTAAGGGTCTGATTTGAAAGTGCAGAACTTTTGTTAAATTAACCAACGTTACAGCCTGCTTTATAACGCTTTATGTTGGATTTTAAAATAATTTTTAAAGATTTTTCTCTGAAAATTAAATTTTATTTGGAATACCAGTATTATAGTTTTAATTTCAAGAAACACCACTTGCATTTTTAACAACAGTTTTAATTTATTCAGAGAAAGAAATAGATTTTGATAATTTAAAAAAACTCAAAAGCGTTTTTTAAGAAGTAGTTTAAGAACAAAAAACTTGAAAATTCATTTGTGCCCTCACCGTGATTTAAACCACATATATTTCAGTTGCTACCTGGATGTGTTAAGCACTTCCACCCTGAGAATTCTTTCAGGCGTGATGATTGGTATAAATGCTTGAGGCATGGTGATCTCCAAATCTAAGATGTAAGTACTATCATTTATTAATTATTTAATTAGGGCGACCCTATAGAAAACATTACATGCCTTTTCGAGGCAAGTAATGTGCAAAATCAATTGTACTTTTGCGGAATTCGAACCAAAAATCTCGCAGTTGTCATTGGTAAATGAATGGCATTCATATTTGCTGCAAAATAATCGTGACCTAAAGCCATGCTGAAATCAGATAGAGCCTTTAGATTCATATTTTTCAGATAGTATTTTCTCCCCAAAGGTTGTATGTAATAAGTTCTTTGAGATATAGGTTGTGAATGATTCTTCATATAGGCATGAGAAATGTGATACTGACGAATGCGCCAGAAAACATAGTAAGGAAAATACTAAAATTAAAATAAAAGTATGTTGACTAATAGTTATTGAAATAGCTAACAATTTTGATACACAGATAGATCAAACTATATTTCAGTATACTTTAAAAATAAATTATACTTTGGTAGATTTTTTATCGCATAATAAATCAATTAGCATAAAAAATGCATTAAAGTGTTTTTTCCCCTGAGCAATTTTACTGTACACTTTTTTATAATTAATTATGTACGCCAGATGGCGCTTCTTCTATAAATGAATACCAAAACATATTACAGGGATTATTTTCAAATTTTTAGAAAGATTTCGGGGCCGTTTAATTTATGTTTAAAAGGAAAGAGTATGTTTTAAATGTTCGAACAATAGCCTTTTTTTAGACTATAAGTTTGCATCGTGATTACTATAATAGAAGAGATTTTCCTAAAGTTTCCAATAGCCTTGATATCCATTCCTATTCTCCCAGGGTCCATCAATATTAATCGGTTTGCTAGAAAGAGTTCTTTTCAGGAGTCTAAAAGGACAGTAGTCCATAAGTGAAATATCAGGCGACTTTGCAAAGATACGTTAAAGACATATATGCAATATCTGTGTCTGTCTTCATTATTTCGAGAAATGCACTAATACTTTTGAAATATGACTTTCTGCTTTGTCTTGCTGAAGTTTCACTCTTTTAAAGTCACTGGGATAAAAAAATGGAATTTCTTCTGTAAATATCAGTTGTAAAATTTTCTGTTGATAGTATATTGAGTTGATTTTAATTTTTTTCACTCTTCTTACCTTTAATTTCTTAGTGCAAGATAATCCTATGACAATCATAAACTCCTTAATAAAACTTCCTTTGCGTTGACAGAACCAGATTTGACATTTTTGCTCTTCGATTACGATAATAAATAGAGCTTTTTTTTTGTTGCAGTCATTTAGATAAAACCCATGCTTCATCAAGAATTCCAATATATTTCCATTTGTCTCCTATTAAATGGTTTTCATGCAAGGTTCAAGAAACTGCAGTAGTTGAGCCTCGGAAAAGCTGGTGAAATTTGGTTCTAGCTTTTTGAAGATATAAGTTTTGGTTTATTATTTTATTTCTTGTTGCTACATTCAAAGACTTTGCAAGTGATTGCTGTGCCGGCGAATTTTCTCTTATAACCAAGGATTTAAATTTAGAAACATTAGAAATAAAAAGTATCTTTTACGGGTATTCGTTTGGAGTTTTTCTTCATTGTAGAAGTAATAATTTACGATTTTTCTTTTTCCAGTTAACAATGTTGCTTATTTTTCACGTAGAAAGTTTTGTAGCATGCATTTCACAACGTTTCTGTGTTATGGAATAGGAAAAATTTTTCTTCGGAAAGCAGAAAAACATATCCTTCATTCCACAGCTTGTTTAGGTATGACACCTTGTAACAATAATAAATCTTAAAGTAGTGAACAATATTTATCATATCAAAGAATAAGCTGTTTCTAGAAATTTTATTTCAGGACATTTTTAAAATTCTCTATCGAAATCTTTCTAAAAATGTGTAAGTGCCCTCTGTATTATAAATGCTGAATGTAGTAGCATCATTGTTGATCATGGCCTGAAAAGGAGGTGTGTTTAGGCCACTAGAGTCGTCTGCCTGTCTGTGAGGTATTTTTTCGCAATGCGCAGATCGTATGCGCATATCGCATTTTGTTTTGTGCATTCTTGCAAACGCTAATTGTAACTCTCTCTCTCTCTCTTTTTTTTTTTTTTTTTTTTTTGC